>RJWJ010003798.1:0-82273 GCA_004363605.1 Indri indri | reverse complement strand
TCTGCCGGGAGGGGGAGAGCATCCAGGTTCGTGTCTTAGGATCATGTATTCGCTCATCAAGCAGTACTGAGGGTCCACTGTGTGCCAGATGTGGTCCCCAGCCTCGGGGACTCTGCAGGACAGTGGGAAAGACACGCGGTGTCTGGGCATTCCTCGGCCTGGAGACGCATCGCTGCAGTCTCTGCTGCTGTCCGTGTGGCGCCGGCACCTCTGTCTCTCCTCTGTGTCTCAAATCTCCCTGTCCTTTCTCTCGTAAGGACACCAGCCCTCTAAATCCTTAACTGCAAAGGCTCTCTCTCCAAATAGGGTCATATTCTGAGGTTCTGGTGAGACACGAATTTTGCGGGGACCCTATTCAACCCACTGCATTAACTCATGCTCATGCAGAGAGAAGGACAAGGGTGTTGGAACTGGAAGTCCAGGTTCTCTGCATGACTTGAGGGGGCTTCAACATGGAAGACCTTGAGGAGTGGCCGGGTCCTGAAGGGGGAGGGGCGATGACGTCCGGGTGAAGGAGCAGCGAGAACAAAGTGGAGGCAGCAGGGAGAAGGCGGGAGGGTGTGGGGGCAGGGCGAGTGCTGGGCAGCGGTAGGAAGTCAGTTGCATGGGAGGGGAGGTGCCAGCGTCCTGAGGTCAGGGGGCAGATGTCTGCTGCAGACTCTGTAGGTCTGGAACCGAAGTTGGACGTATAACTGGAATACGAGTCCCCCAGCTGGCCCCAGTGTGTGGGTGGAACATCACCCCTGCCGCCCAGATACACACAGGACATACACACAGCCACCTGCACAAGCCCTGGCGAGCACCGCAGCTCTCGCGGAAGGTTCCGAGGGGGACGGAGCAGAAGGCTGTCTCACACATCACCCGCCAGCCACCCCTAGTTCTCACCGAACCTCTCAACCCTTCCTCAGAGCTGCTCCTATAACAACCAGCGCCTCCCTTTCCCACTCTCCACCGCCCCTCATCAAACTCTAACACCTGTGAGCTCCCCGCCCAAATACCTCTCCAAACCCCAGAACAAAAGCCCCGCAAAATCCAGGTGTTTCTCACCTGTGCCGGCCTGCAGCCGCACCCCCACCCCAGGCCTCGCCTCCCCCCAGGTTAAGAGAGACACTCTGGTCCCAGGGCTGCGGTGGGGTGGGGGCAGGTGGGGACAGCAAGGATGGCCTCAGGAGGCCCTCAGAGAGGGTTTGCTGGTGGAGTGGCAAAAGGGCAGAGGGAGGAGGCCCCATTCTCCAGGCCTGGTGACAGGGAGCCCACGAAGGCTCAGTCCATCCTGTCCCCAGGAGGGCCGGGCCTCAGGGCATGGCTGCTGTGTTTCAGGGCTCCCACGTGACCCGGTGGCCTGGGGTCTACCTGCTCCAGTGGCAGATGCACAGCCCCCCTGGCAGCGTGGCCTGCAGCCTCCCGGGCGTGGATGACGTCCTGACGGCCCTGCACAGCCCTGGCCCCAAGTGCAAACTCCTGTACTACTGTGAGGTGCTTGCATCTGAGGACTTCAGGTAGGAGGCGCCGGGAGGCCCGGGACTCCCCTGCAGGCCAGGCCGCCCACCCTGTGCAGCACCCCTTCCTTCGGGCTGGGGCCTCGGGTTCAGGGGCACACTGAACACGCAGACTTCCCCTCCCAGCACGGCAGGGCTGGAACTCTCCAGAGCATCTTAGCGTGAGAAGAACAGCTGACAGTCACAGACTCTCCGAATGAAACCCAGTGAAACCCTGGACAGTAGCCCAACACATCAGAGCAGTTGGGGTCGGGGAGGAGACCTCCCCTCACTCCTAGAATTCCACAGGGTTAAGAATTATTCTAGAATATTCTAGAATGGTGTCTCACAGATGACTCTCCCCAAGTCGTTGCTTTCAGAGAGGCAGGGGAGTGCAGTGGCTAAGAGCTACCACACTTCCTGGTTGCTGTGCAAGTTGCCTCACCTCTCTGAGCCTTGGGCGCCCCGTCCCTTACATGGCAGCCACTGGAGCCCCTGCCCCGTGACCTGTCGTGAGGATGAAATGGCTGGGGGCCCCCTGCCACCTGGGCACACAGCAGGCACGAGATGGCAGAAATGATGGGGGTGGGGGCATCTGGAGGAGGAGTAGGCAACTTCTTCAAGGCCTTGTGTTTTTACCTTTTAAAAATGAATGTGATTTTGCATCCTGCTTCATGCCATACCTGCGTTACTTCCCATCTAAAAATAATGCTTTGAATTCTTTACCTGGGGTAAAGTTGGGGCTCCAGGAGGGTGTCCAATCCGGACCCTGAGTCCCAGGCAGAGCTCCAGGGATCCCAGCCCAGCATGAGGAATACTGGGCCAGAGTCTATCTAAAGAGGGGCCCCAGAGCTTGTCAGGGGGCTGGCGATTCACTCTTTGTGAAGTGGCCTCTTTTGGCCACCGGTCCTCCGGGAGGGCTGTGGAGGCCAGAGGGGTGGGCTGGACGCTGCACGCCAGCTGCCTGGGCTGGTCAGCCTGGGGGGACCTTGCTGCCCTGTCCTCCAATGGCCTCATGAGAAAATCCGTTCAAGGGCTATTGGTCACCCTCATGGGCAGGTGCTGAGCTGGGTCCTGAGGGGACCACACAGACAGGCTGTGCTGTCACGGAACAGGGGACCAGAGGCTCACACCTGAGTATAAATGTGGGTGGCAATGGATGCTATGCCCAAGGTCACCCAGCCGGGAGGTGCTAGGGGACTTAACCCAGAGCACAGGACAGGGGCCTGGCCTAGGGTGGGAGAAGAGGGGTGGGGGAATCTGGAGAGTGACAGTGGAGTGGAGATCTAAGTGGTGTGCACACAAGTCACCAGGGTTTGCATTGATTCTGCTGCCCTGGGGAGGGCAGGATCTCTACATCTCTTTTTTCTTTTTTAAGATGGGGTCTCACTATGTTGCCTGGGCCGTCCACAAACTCCTGGGTTCAAACCATCCTCCTGCCTCAGCTTCCTGAGTAGCTGGGACTACAGGCTCATGCCACTGTGCTGGGCAAGATTCTGCATCTCTAACAAGCTCTGGGTGCTGCTGGGCCCAGGACCACACTTTAAGGCCCTAACGCTGCACTGTCCACTTGGGTAGCACTAGCCACCTGCAGCCATTTAACTTAGCCAGTAGAATGAAACAGAATGAACTATTCAGTTATTCAGTGGCACTGGCCACATTTTGAGTGCTCAAGAGCCCCACGGGGCCAGTGGCCACCGCACTGGACAGTGCAGATATAGGACACGTCCATCATTGTGAAACGTTCTCATGGACAGCGCTACCCTAAAGCTTGGAGCCAGCTCAGCACATGCAAAAACGGCCGGAGGAGCTAGAAGGGGGCCTGTGTGGTTTGAGAACAGAGAGCAAGGAGAGATGACACTGGCTGGACATGGGGTTGGGGACTCCCCAGGCTGTGGGGACCTCTGGGCCACGGTAGGGCCCCATGTCAGGGAAGCCCGAGTGGTTTGTGGCAGGCCATGCCTGGTTTGGGGCTCTGTGTGGGGAGACGGGGTGCAGGGAATGGGTGGCGCTTCATTTCTCCTCATTGCGTCACTTGCTTTTCCCTGGGCCCTTGGGGCGGTTGACAGCCTTGTGGAAGGAGCCCTGGGGCCTCATCTGCGGCACCGACAGCTTTTCCACTGTGTGTGTCGGCCCAAAGGTCACGTGTGCCCTCCCCTTCCGCCCCAGGGGCTCCATGTCCAGCCTGGAATCCTGCACCAGCGGCTTCTCGCAGCTTAGCGCCGCCACCTCCGCCTCCTCCTCCGGCCAGTCCCACAGCAGCTCCCTGGTCTCCAGATAGCCGGGCCGGCGCTCCGGGGCAGCCTGCTCGGCCCGCGCGTCCGGAAGTGTCCAGAGGAGAAGCCAGCTTGCCGCCAGGCCTGGGACCACGAGGGCCGGAGCCCCGGGCCTGGACGCTGCCAACGTCGGGGCGGACGGCGGGGAGCCAGCCCTTGGCCGGGGCTCTCGGGGTCGCGAGGGCAGAACCAGCTCCTGCGGCTTCGTGTCAGGAAAGGCCAAGGCCAAGGCGTCGTTGATCCGACCACTCTCGGGTCCCCCTGGATCCGGGACCTGTCACTGGTTCGCACCCCGCACCCGGCCCCCACCCTGCTGCATAAGGGAGCTTCTTTCTCCCAAAAGTTCCAATCCTCTCCCCAGAACTGAGTCAGCCTGCTGGGGGCCCAGGTCAATTCCCGAACCAATGAAAGTTGCTGAGGAGAATGGAGAACACGGATTGGCCAGCCATGCTGGTCATGTGCCCAACCTGGACCAATCACTGTGACCTGGAATGGGGGCAGTACAGGGATTGGCCAGCCTGGATCACATGCCCCTGGAGCCAACCACGTGGTCTGAAAAAGGCAAGGAGGTGCCTCAAAGAATATCGGAGTGCCCCCCAAGAGGCAGCGGGAAAGGATGCCAGGCAGGCAGCAGTGACAGCATTTCAGCCTGGCATTTGATTGCATAACAATGTCCCCTGTCCCAAGATGTGCTTGGAGAGTGGTTATATGAGTTACAGGCCCTGCTCTCTGTGGCGAGCCGCCCACCGGGGACTGAAAATCCCCCAGCACTTGGTGGGAAGGCCCTAACCCTAACACCCCAACTCAAGAGGGTGGGTTTCTGCTAAGTTTCAGGCAGTGACCGGGTGACTCAGGCTGTCTGGATGCCCCTCTGGAGGTCCCTGTCTCTCCCGGGGAGCTGTTTAGTTACGAGTCTTTTCCTCTGTAAGCCACAGAAACCTACCTCCCCGGTGCTTAGACACAAAAGGATGACCATTCATGGGCTCAGGTTACTGGCCAGTCCAGGAGTTCCTGGTAAGGCTGGATCCAGCGTCTCAACATGACATCAGGACTCTCCTGCGAGGTGGAGCTGTTGTCTCTGCCCTCGGGCAGGTCTGACTCTGGAACCAGCTGTCATAACTGCCATGACTTTCCCCAGTGACTGCATGGGGAAGTCCCAGTTTCTAGGGGCCTGAGGACATTTCTCCTTTCTTTTCCTGGGCCACCTAAAAGGCAGCAGGTCAGAGGTCACCAAGTGGCCACCTGAAGTCTGATCTGGCCTGCCTTTAGTGTTGGTTTTTTTTTTTTTTGCCTTTAGAGTGCTTTAAAAATTGGGGCATTTCACATGGAAATCAGAATTTCTGGCTTCCCTTAGGCATTTGGGAATGTTGGCAAAATGGGACCACTATTGCTGCATGACGGCAACACCTCTGTGTCCTTATATGGGGCCACACCAGTCCCCACCCCTATGGACTAATGCCCAGCCCACACCACGCACCCTCACGATCTGCCTGTGAGGGGCCTCACTGACCTAGCTCCGTCTGCAGCCTGGGCTCCTTTCTAGGGCCCAAGAGGCTGAGCCTCAGTCTTGTTTCTTAGCTTTGCTTAGAGTTGGGGGTCATCTCTGGCAGAGTCACTGGGCCAAGGGGTGGGTGTACAACCACAGCAGGGGTGAGGATCCTCAGACCCTCTCAGTTCCCCTCCTGAGAGTGCTTTCTCCCTTGGGAGAAACCCAGCTCAGACTGGCTTAGCAGCAAAGGGAATTCCCTG
This sequence comes from Indri indri, assembly GCA_004363605.1. Lineage (NCBI taxonomy): Eukaryota > Metazoa > Chordata > Mammalia > Primates > Indriidae > Indri > Indri indri. The sequence continues at coordinate 76,770 of RJWJ010003798.1, read as the reverse complement.
GGTCCTGTATTTGGGATGGCTGAGGGTGCATCTTGCTCCAGGTATGGCTGGATCCAGGAGCCCAATGTCCTCAGGCCTCTCAACTACACCCAGGCCTCTTGACTCACATCTCTGTGTACTGACCTCATTCTTTCTTCCACTTGGTGGGAAAGGGGGCTGTCAGCAGCCCCAAGCCTATAACCACAGGGTCACGATCTCTAAGACAGAGACACTTTCCCAACTCAAATCTCATGGAAGGCTGTGACTGGCCCATCTGGAGTTACATGCTTACTCCTGTGGCCCATACTGGCAAGGAGCCTACAACTGGCATTCCCTCCACAAGCAACAGTGGGACTGGGGAGCCCAGGCCCCCAGTGGACAAGAGGAGCTGGGCCACAGAACCAGCAAGTGTCCATGGCGGTTTCTGCTATGGTTCCCCTCCCATGGGGAGGTCTCTGGGACCCACACTGAAGCATCGTCGATGGCCATTCTTCCTGCTTTTGGGAGGTCTCCAGTTCAAAATAATCCAAGGAAGGGGCTGCCAAGCTTTTGGCTTTTAAATTTCCACCAAGCCAAAGGGTGGAAGCTCCATCTTTTTCATTAATCCACTGTGGCCGGGACAGAAACAACCCACTGTCAGCTTGACGGTGTTTGGGAGCCTGGGTCTTGAATTTAGATCAGGGTTCAAACCCCAGCCTGCCTTCCACTAGCTGTGTAACCTCGAGCAAGTGACTTAACCTCTCTGTGCCTCAGTTTCCTCATCTTTAAAAGTGGGGACAGCAGTGCCTACCTCCCTGGGTTGCAGTGGGATGAAATGAGAGAGTGGCTGTGAAGTTCTCAGCACAGTGCACCCAGAATGCGTTTGCTGAATGCAACAATTCTGATTATTTACTGCTTCTTATCCAAAGACTCCAGGCTCCTTCCTGAGGACGCCCGTTGCTGTTTTTCACGAGACGGCACGGCTCGGAGCGCTGCATGTATCCAGAGAAGAGTAGATGCAGAGGCACCGTTTCCCTCGGCGCTGGGCGTGCAGTTAGACGTGCCCTTTTAGAAACTGTTTTCTGGGCAAATCCACTAATCTGAAAGATCTGTGTGGCATTTCCCTCAGCAGTTAGAGACCATTTTCACTAAAGGTTGAAGAGGTTGAGCGTGTTTTTTCCTCTACTCTGCACTCTCTGGAATTCCGCCCCCTCCCATAACATTAATTTGTTCAATGTGAGTAGCATCATTCTTTTCACCATGAAAAGAATGGCTCTTCATGGCTCCCCGCCATGAAACATGATGCCTTTTGTTTGCCTGGTCATTTGCTTCAACCAGAAGCAGTCAACATTTCAGACTTGGATATACTTCTGTTGTCAGCTTCCTAAAACCCTGGAGGTTTAGCCTGGGCTTGTTCAAGAACTTTCCAGCAGTTGTTTATAAGACTCTGGAGCATCACAGCAGGGCTGGTATCACCCAAAGGGTTGCAAATTGGTTCTTGGGGGGTGGGAGAGAGGATAACACTTTTTATGTATTAAGCGTGGGCATACTGTGTAAGTTTCCTATTCTTTATCCACACCACTCTGGAGGCCAGAAGTCCGGAATCAAGGTGCTGGCGGGGCCACGCTCCCGCGGAAGGCTCTAAGGGAGGGTCCTCCTTTGCCTCTCCCAGGTCCTGGTGGTCTCAGGCGTTCCTTGGCTTGTGGTCCCATCACTCTAATCTCTGTCTCCGTCGCCACACTGCCTTCTTCTCCCTGTGTATCTCCTCTTATAAGGACACCAGCCACTGGATTTATCCTAAATCCAGTATAGTATCATCTTGAGATCCTTAACTAATTATATCTGCAAAGACCTTATTTCCAAATAAGGCCATATGCTAAGGTTCTGGGTGGACATGCATTTCGGGGGGATGGTGTTCAACCCATTGCATGCATGCACGGTATATACAGAGATGCATAGTTTGTCAGTGGTATTAAAATGCAGGCCTCTGGGGCTCGCTCAGCATGGCTGAGATTCTACCTGCTGCTTACCAGGTGGACGCCCCATGGGGTTTTACCAAAGAGCCAGACCTGGTGTCCTGGATGCTGCATCCCAGGACAGCCACAGTCCTGACATCAGAAGAGTGTGAGGGGCCCTGTCCAGGGTGCCACCTGTCCTTCCTGTGAGCTCTCTTGGGGCTTGGAACAGGTGTACTGGCAACCACATAGGTTGTGGGACTCTGAAAAGGTTTCTTTGTCTTGGAGCTGGGGCCAGGGGCTGTCGCTTGGGAGAGCAGAGGTGTGGTTCCTTTGTGTGATAGCTTGAGGGTCACCTGTCTCCCCAGCTCCTGTTACCCAGTCCTGCCCAACACAGCTCTGGGGGGTGGGGGGAGACGGCCCTCCCCTGCCTTGATCCAGCGCCTTCGTTCATTCGCTGTGGCTCTCCATGGATTTCTCTTGAACCGTGGGTGGCGGGTTCTGAAGGAACAGCCAGCTGACTCGTGGGTGCGGCGGGCGAGAAAGAACAGCCCCGTGGCAGGAAGACGGCTCCCGAGGGTGGGCGGGAGCTGGGATCAGGTCTGAGCTGCGGGTCCCTGCTGACATCTGTCTCAGCTGCGATGACTCCCCAGGGGCTTCCGGGGGCCTGGGCCCAGAGAGGGCAAAGCACGCCCAGGGCTCCCTCGTGGCCCAGAGGCTGCCCCTGGGACTGGTTCTTTCTCCGGGGCACAGACCTCTGGGACCTCTGTGGAGGTAGCCTCAGGCATTAGCTGCTGCTGTGGGAGCAGGGGCAGGGCCAGGACCTCCCAGGGATGGCGGTGGCTGCCAAACTTCTCTCTAGCCCTCCTCCCACTCCCCTCCCTCCAGCGCCCAACCCCAAGGCATTCTGGAGGGGTCCGGGTCCCCAGAAAGCACAACTTAAAACCTCTGACTTAGTTTTCCGGAGCCATGATTTTCTTGAGACGCTGACACCCAGTGGAAGCTGTGGACACACACACTTGAACTTCATTTCTGTTTCAGGGCTTCAGAGAACCCTGAGAGCCCACCCATGGACACCAGGGTCAGCAGCTTTCTGGGGGCCTTCCCGATACCGAGGTTCTAGGCAGAGCACTCCACAGCTGACGCATGTCGCTGAGGCAACTGCCCAGCACACGGAACTCTCAGGGGTCTCAGTCGGGCTGTAGAAGGGTCTTTAGTCGCTACCAGGAGGTGGTGGAGAGGATCCTTGCACTGCCATGCCCAGTCCCCATTAATCCCTGACCAGCTCACCTGAAGCTCGATGGCTTTATATTTGTGTCACATGTGTCCCCACCACCATCAATACCAAAGGGAGGTATTAGGATCTCAGACACTGTTCTGCCTCCTGCTCCGTGTCCCATCTGAGCTCTGCAGTCCAAAATCTAAATGCCCGAGTCCAAAAGCATGCCTCTCCTGCAATGGTACATGATGAGCGTTGCACTCTTTGGGTTGCCAGAAAACCAACATAAACTGCCTCGAGCAAAAATGGGAATATATGGGTCCATGTCATTGGGAAGCCCAAGAGTGAACTTCAGGGATAGTTGGATCCAGGGGCTCAAATCCCACCCTAGGTTTGGCCCTTCACATTGGCTCGCTCTCTGCACGTCCTGGTGCAGGTTAGTTACTCTTCTCTGTGTGGCCCACACCCTGGCAGCTGGACAATGCCCCTCAAAGAGTTTCTTCCTCCAATTCCAGTAGAAGTTCCGGGGTGGGCACTGACTGGCTGGCCTGGGACAGATGCCCACCTCTGAGGCCCACCTGGAACTTGGGAGAGGGGTGCCAGCCAAAGCACCTGGATGGAGAGTGGGGGAGAGGGAGGGTCTATAAGGTAACATGATGGAAGCCTGCCCCCAGGGCTCCGGATGCCCTGCCCGCCTCCCCGGCACCCTCACTGATGCAGACAACTGCAACCTGCCCTCCGACTACCTCTGGCTGCCGGAGCACACTGTGGCCTGTGTGGGCCAGACTGGCCGTGCCGGGGCTCACCCCTGGAGCCGCCCTCGGCCCATGATGAGTGGGTGCTGGCTGACAGATACCCCAGCTTCCCTGCCCTCGCGTGGTTCCACTGAGCCCTGTTCTACCATCTCTCGCAGAGGTCCTGGCAGTGCCGAGCCCGGGTGCCTACCACACCGACCTGCTCACTAACGCGCCCTGTGTGCACTGCCTTCCCTTCCCTGTCCCCGCCAGTGTGTCCTGGGGTCACCGCCCACACAGACCAATTGCTCTCACGGCCTTGTCTCAGGTCCTCCTTCTGGGCACCCAGCTTAAGACAGGGCAGTAACCAGGAGGGGCTGGATGTTGGGCAGGCAGCAGTGACAGCTGGCAGTGACAAGTCACAGTGAAACTCCACGGGGCCACAGAGAGGACTCACGTTCTCAGGGTGTTGAAGTGATCAGCGGGGCCCCCAGCACACTGTGACGGGCCGTCTTCCAGTGATGCTGTGCTGCCCCCAGGCCTGGAACCCACCACGCTGGTGCACAGCACCGTCACTCCCCGCCTCAGCCGCCAGCACAGCAGACAGAGATGTCCCCTCAGAGGCCAAGGCTTTTAGGCCAAGGGTCATTTTAGGACAGCCGTCATTGGGGCCGCTGTCTCAGACCCCCTGGGAGTGCTCTCTGTAGATTCTAGGACCCCCTCCCCCGAGATTCTGACTCAGTGGGTCTGGGACGGAGCCCAGAGCCTGCATTTATAGAGCATTCCTGGGGCACACACTTGGACCTGCACCCGGGCTCGGGAACTGCTCCCCAGAATACGCCAAAGCGATCCCCAGGTGCCTGGCTTTGCAGCTTCTCTAGAGAGTCAGGGTCTGTTTCTCTCCCCCTGGGGTCTGGGCTGGGCTGGTGACTTGCTTTATCTGATAGAATGTGCTGGAAGTGAGTTCACACTAATCCCAACCCAAAACCTTGCACTCTTCTCTCTCGGGATTTGTCTCCATCTTGACCTCAAGCCTGAGCTTGCGTCCTGGGGCCGAGACACCATGTGGAGCTGCGCCACGTCATCAGGTATATCACTGTCACCACAGTGGCCCGGCTGAAACCACTGGCCCAAGCCCAGAGCAGCCGAACCACCAGCTGACCCGAGAATCATGAGAAATATTTTTCAGGACAAGCGATAACTACTTGTTCTGAGCCACTTCTTGGAGTGGTTTATATGCAGCAACAGAGAGCTAATAGTCGTACCACGTTTTGGGGGTACGGGCCGGAGAACCTGCACATGGTGGCAGCCCCTCTCCCATCTCTCCTCCCCAGAAAGCCGCTGAGCACAGCCGCACATATGGGGGCTTTTCAGGCACTTCCTGAAGACCCTTCACGGCCCACAAGTGACAAACTCATACTCACAGGCTTGCTGGCAGTGATCGCCACTACTCGGCTGCCGCTGCCTTGTGAGAGTGTCCCCCAGGGCTGCCAGCTCCCTCTTTCCTTTAGAGAAACCAGAAATCTGGAGATTCTGTTAATTTCTTGACTTTGAACTGTGGGTAACTAATTTAAATTCTATAAAAATACCATGAGGACTAACTAAACCCCTGCCCTTCCAAGTAGGGTCTGGGGACCTGAAGCGTTAGCATCGCCAGGGAGCTCATTATAAACGCAGATCTCTGGCCCTACCCCAGGCCAGAATCTGCAAGTATCTCCGGGTGACGCGGGCGCACGTTCAGGTCTGGGAAGCGCTGCATGAAATGAACACACCAGGGAGCTGCGTCCGGCTCTGGGCTGTTTATAACCGGCTCCGGTTAAGAATTCCCCCCTGTGAAGTCCAGGATTTGGAATTCAGACACCACCTTGTGGCTCCTTTTATATCAATTTATTCAAGTGACAGAAAAAACTTCTCGGCAGCAGGATGACAAAATAGGTCTGTAAACATGGTTTCGCCCCCATCCCTTCTTCTACGGAGCTTCCTATGGCAGGAAACACGATTCTCGTTGGCAAATCCAGTGATGAGGTCTGTCGAAAAAGGGTCCTGGGGCGTGGCTGGGAAGGCAGAGACTCGTCCCTTGAACCCACCCCGTCCAGGGGGGCTGGCTGGGCTCTGCTACTTTGTCATGATTCGGTCACTGAGTTGGGTTTGCTAGTGGCCCCTTTCCCAGGAGGCTGGAGACTCTTTGGCAGCAGAGCAGGCTCTCTGGGGGGCCCGGGCCCCCCGAACAGCAGACACAGGCAGGAGGGAAGGAGGCAGAGTCTCTCTAGGGAGCACCGCACCGCTGGGGTGGCAGGGCCAGCTGAGGGCTGAGGCACGGTTGTATCGGAAGCTTAGCTGCAGCGCCGGGGCTGAGGTCACCCGGACGGCCCCACCCGTGGCCTCGGAATTCCCCCTGCAGAAGCCGGACCCGTGGAAACAGGCCTTAGGGACAGGTTGTCCCGGGCGGCCTGAGGCTTCAGTCCTTGAAGGGGTTGCAGGAGCCCCCGGGCTGCTCCTTCTCCGCGGCCAGGAGCTCCCCGCTCATCTCGTGCAGCGGATGGTACACGTAGTCCCCGTCCAGGTGCCGCTGCCTCTCTGCTCGGGAGCCCAGGAGCAAGGCCACGTTGGCTGCGGTGCTAACCAGCAAGAGGAACACCAGGGCCAGGGTGAGGGCCAGCCAGGCGGTCCTGAGGACAGAGGGAGGCCCAAGCTGGGGTCACCAGGTGACTCGGGGCTGGCGGAGCGCTGGGGAGGCTCCCCCTCAGCAGGGGGCACCGAGCTGGGGGCTTCCACGGGGAAGGCTGATGAGCAAAGTGAGCTGGGTGGGGACGGGGCCCCTCCTGAGACACATGTGGAGCGCAGTGGGGACAGTCGTGGTGCAGGACGCAGGCCAGTGCTGCCACCTCTCCGGATATCTCAAGAGAGGCCAGACATCTTCTGTGACTGTTACTGATTTTAAGATGTTGCTGATACATTTTAAATTTTAAAAAATTGCACCGGCCAAATAAGACACAGCTGGGGACCTCACCTGAGTTCCAGAGGGTGTTGAAGACAGAGAGGGGTCCCCCTTTCTCCAAGACGGGGAGCTGGCCGGGGGCAAGGGCAAGGTGTTTTGATGACTTTTTTTTTTCGTATGAATCTTGGGCAGAAGCCCCCATTGCAAAAGCAGCCACTGCCTGGGGCTGGCCCCACCTCCCCAGCTCTCCCTCCATTGCTGGCGAATACAGTGGGTCCCAGGGGTCCACTCTGTTCTTGCCCTGGCATGTTTGTAAGCTGAGTGCTTCACAATGCTTTCTCCAGAGTGGTCCTAAGCCTTCAGGGTCTCAGCCCAGACTCACCTGGGCAGATCTCCAGGAGGGGCCTGGGCCCTGCGCTTCTGACGAGCTCCCAGATGCTCCCTATAGGATGATGCCCATGGAGCTTTCCACCTGCACCCACGCTAGTGCCCACTGCAGAGTCCGGGCTGGGCCGAGGCACCTAGGACTGTGCTATTGGGGCTGAGAACCATCAGGAAGAGGTTCTCAAAGTGGGATCCCCGGACCAGCAGCATCAGCCTCACCCAGGATGATGCTGGAAACACAGATTCTGAACCTCTGGGGATGGGCCCAGGGATCTCTTTTAACAAGCCCTGGGGAGGACTAAGTTTGAGACCCACCACCTTAGAAAATGGAAAGAAAGGCACCAACACAGGCCCGAGCACGCGGGGTGCCTGAGAATGAGGACAGCAGCTCAGGTCTGTGCTGTGCCCAGCAGCTGAGGAAACAGCACGAGACTTCACGGCCAGGGACAAGCAGCCCTCGGCTTCCCCCGACGCCCACCGGGCAATGGCCTGGGGCTCTTCTCATCATCCACCTGGACTGTCCAGTGTCTGCCAGCATCGGCTGTGACTGTCCCTCTGCTTACACTGGAGACATACCACCTGAGTGTCCCTGCTCAGTCCCTGGGCAGAGGCCAAGCCTCGCGGGGAGGGGGACGGGGTTCTTCTGGCTTTTGCCCCCAGCTCCCATTAAGCACATACCTGGTGAACAAGGACGCTTCCCCTCCCTCAGATGACCGGAGACACTGCTTCACTGCAAGACCCCAGACAGAGGCTGAAGGGGCTGGAGGAGAAGGGTCTGCCCTCTCCTGTCCCCGGAGGTCCTGGGAGGGGCCTGTACCTGGGGAGACGCTGCAGTTGCCAGTCTGGGGGTCACAGGGACACTGGTGCTCACACTCGCAAGGCTTCTGGCAGCCTGGCCCATGCCAGCCAAGGGGACACTCTGCAGAGAGGAGACGAGAGGACAGAGGTCAGGGCCTTCCTTGGCAGGACAGGATGGCTCCTGGGTGCCTGTGGTGTCGGGCTAGAGGAAAAGCATCTCCCAGCTCCCCCCAGGCCAGGCCCTGAATGCGACCTTATTTGGAAATGGGGTCCTTGCAGATGTAATTAAGTTCCGATCTCAAGATGAGATCATCCTGGATTTCAGGTGGGCCCCAGAGCCATTGCTGGGGGTCCTTACAGGAGACGGCAGAGGGAGAGCAGACACACCCAGGGATGGGGCCACAGGACCTGAGGCAGATACAGAGTGACACGGCCCCAAGCCAAGGAACACCAGAGCCACCAAGAGCTGGGAGAGGCAGGGAAGGGCCCTCCTCTGGACCTTTCTGAGAACGTGGCCCTGCTGCCACCGTGATTTCTGACACAGCCTCAGGACTTGAGAGCAAATCCCTGTTGTTTTAGCCACCCGGCGTGCGGCATGTGCTGCAGCCACAGGAAGGTCACATAGCGGTTTACATGTGAGGCGAGGGCGGGACACAAGCAACTTCCAAACCAGACTTGGAGATAGAGGCAGCGGAGGCGCTCGGGGCCGCCACGACCACCCTCTCCCCATCGCCGGGGACGGCCTGGCCGCTGGCACCTTCACTGCAGTTGGTCCCCATCCATCCAGCCTCGCAGCGGCAGCCGGCTGCCAAGACAAGATGGAGAGGCCAGGTGAGGGCCCAGGCAGGGCCGGGTCAGAGCCGCCTCCCCGGGGCTCCACTCACTCTCTGTGCACAGCCCGTGCCCGCTGCAGTTGGCGGGGCCGCAGTCCAGCTCGCTGCAGCCGGCGCCCCGCCAGAAGGCCCCCGTGCACTGGCAGTGCCCCTCCACGCAGGTCCCGTGTCCGTGGCAGTCAGGTGGCTGGCAGCGGGGCTCGTGCACGCACACCACAGTGGACACGCGGCGGGGACAGCGCCACATGTTGTCCTGGCTGCAGGGGGAAGCCGGGTGTGAGGAGAGGTTGCCTCTCCCCATTCCCACCTCTCCAGCCTTTTACAGGCTCCCCCGCTCCCTCCCACTCCTCGGCCTTTGCGCACACAGCGCCCTCCGCCCAGAAGGCTCCCCCACCCGCCTTATCCTCGGGAGGTCTTTCCTGACCAGCTGACCCCACTCCTAGGCATGGGTGCCCCTGGCATTCTGACAGGGAGGGGTCCTGGCCCTTCCGGCTCACTCTCGAACCCCAGGCCCTGGCACACGGGTGGGACTCACTACTGGCTGAGTGGGACAGGTGGGCAGGCCGGGACGGCGGCCCTTTAGAAGGAGGGCTCTGACATGCTTACCAGTGATCCGACGGGTAACTGGCCAAGGTCCCGTTGAGCACGAAGGTGGCGGAGCCACCTCCATCCAGGTTGATGGCGTTGACCACGTCCTGTTTCAGCAGGAACTCGGCCATCTCCCACAGGTTAACGCTGTGGCACAGCAGTGGCGCTGCTCAGCGTCCGCCACCGTTTCTGGTCTAACTTGTCTTAATTCCAACAGTGAACGGTGTCCTACCCACTGCGGCAGGCAAGTTTCCAAGTGGCCCCCAAACATGCCCTGTCCTGATCCCCACCACCAGTGAATATGCAAGTTCACATCCGTGACTGGGCTGTCATACGGCACGGGTGTCCTTAAGGGAGGGAAAGTGGCCTGGAACATCCGGGCGGGCCCATCAGAATCAAGGAGCCCTTAAAGGTGGGGCACTTTCTCTGGCTGGTGGCAGAAGAGGAAGTGAGGGGGACTCAACACACCCAGCTGCGGCCAGCAGGAAGGCGAAGACCTCAGCCCCACAAGGAGGGAACTGGATTCTGCCGACAACGCAATGAGCTTGGGAGCGGCCTCTTTCCCACACGTTCCAGATAAGAGCCCCACCTAACCAACGTCTTGATCTTGTCCCTGGGATCCCCTGAATGTGGAGCACTCCCAGTCGAGTGTTCCTGGAACCGCAACCTACAGAACTCTGATCTAACAAACGGGTTTGAAGCTGCTAAGTTTGTGCGAACTGGCTTTCCAGTGATAGCAAACTAATACGCCCTCTCGCCCGACTCCCAGGACTCACCCACGCTGCTCTGTCTGGCCGTCTGCGTGGAAAAGCACCAGCTGCCCCTTCCGGTCGTGGCCCACGGCAGTCCTGGCCGATATCACGTTCACAAACTTGCTAAAGGAACCTGAAGGGGAGGTGGCCTGGCTGACCACCCTCTCGAGGCCTCCCGGCTCCTCCTCCTACACGTCAAATGCAATTCTCCACCCAGCCACGCTGCGTCTCCCTGCCTGCCCCTCCACCAGCCCCAGCCAGGGCTCTTCTTACACGTAAAGCTAGTGACGATGACGTCTGCCTCCAGGTGCTTCCAGTATTTTCAGAACAAGACCCAAAGGCCCAGCATGAGCTCCCCGCTGTTCCTCCTGCCTCACCTCTGGGCCACCCCAGCCCCTGCAGCCGCTTTCTGCCTTAGGGCCTTTGCACTTTCTGTTCCCTCTGGCTGGGAGCTGCCTCCTCCCTAGCACTTTCCGTGGCTTGCTCCTTCTGATCTAAGATCACCTCCTCTGTAAGGTCTCCAGACTGTCTGCTCAAAAACAGCCAGTGCCACATCAGGGCCGCAGCGTCCCTTCCTTGCCCCAGTATTCAGCATCCTAGTGGTCCTCAACCTGGAACATCCGTCAGCATCACAGAGAGGGCTCCTGGGCCTCACCTCCTGGGATTTGGATTCCCTGGGTCTGAGGTGGGCGGGGCATTCATAACAAGCTCCTGGGTAATGCTAGTGCACGGACACTCTAGTGGCATTTCTCTGTTCCCACACCCACCGCTCCTGTCCCCATCTGGCCCCTTTCCCCCGACTTCATTTTTCCTTCTTAGTGCTAATTCTTCTCAGCATGTCATATAGCTATTTTCTTATTCCGTATAAGACTGTCTTAATCCCGAGTACCCAGAATAGTGCTAGGTACAAAGTAGCTGCTCAATGAACACTCGTCCAAAGACTTAAGAATAGCAACCCGCGACACACTGTTTCTTGTTCTCATGAGGGCTGTTGCCACTGGCCTCCCCTGCCCCACACCTGTCTCCTGCGTCTCATCGCACTCGGTGGCCTGGCTCTCGTTGATGTAGACGCTTCCATTGCGGATCAGCCACACGACCCCGCTCAGTAGCTGCACAAATGGGTTCTCAGTGTCCAGCACCTCCTCCTCAGACAGGTACCTGGACCCAGGGAAGGTGCGAGACTCACTCACCAGCAGGGGCGGCTGGGACAGTGGGGCTCCCTGTCCCCCCAATTCCCCAGCCCATTGCTCTATTCCTCCTCGTGGACCTGAGTGTGGTTGTGGGGCTCTGCAGCTCCTGGAATCTCGCCAGGCAGCGCTCTGACAATACCCACCAGGCACCTCTGTAAACAGTCTACATTTAGTATAAACAACCATTCCGAACAGATCTCAAATCCATCTGTGGCCCTCATCTCCAGGCCGTCACCCCCGCCTAACAACACCCTGATGCCTGTAACAGCCTCTTAATTGGTCTCCTTGCTTCTACTCTGGTCTCCCCAACCTAACATCCATGCAGGATTAGAGCAAGCTTCTAAATAGTCAAATAACTTAAAATAACACAAATCATCAGTCCCTGTTATTCTCTGATACCCTGCTCTTTTTTCCAGTCCCTCACAAGCACCAAGCCCCCACCCCCCCGCACCTCTGAGATTTTTCGCTTGCTGTTCCTTCTGGCTGGAATACTCTTCCTGCAGTTCTGACCTTGGCTGACAAGTCTCAATCTTCAAGCCTCAACTCAAAGGTCACCTTCTCAAAAAGGCCTGATCCTGATCACCCTCCCTAAAGTCAACATTCTATTTACAATTGGTTGACCCTGTTCAGTGCTTTGCTGCACATATGCAGTCTGAGTTTATCTTATTATCTACCTGGCTTTTGTTTATTTTTCCTAGTAAGGGGCCGTTAAGGCAAAGGCTGTGTGTGTTCACTGCTATCTCCCCAGGGCACCGCACATTGCCCGACACAAAGCAAGTGCTAAAGGATACGAGATAATGAATAAACTCTGCAAAGAAGGTATTACTATGCCCATTCTGCAGATGAGGAAACGGAGGCTTAGCTTGGTGAAGTGATCTGAACACCAGATCTCAGTCCCTCTGCCCTTGACAGCCACGGGGCTCCCCACCTCCTCACCCAGTGACCAGGGTCCCGTCGCGGCGGATCCCGAACTGCGCGTTCTGCAGCCCCCCGGAGCTGCTCACCAGCCGTCCGTCGCTCACCACGTTCCCCAGGCACTCGCCCGTGCTCATGCGGAAGAAGCCGCCGTTCTGGGCGGCGTGGCAGCCGGCCGCCCGCGCCGTCTCCTCCACGGTGGCTCTGCGCTTCCCTGCGCAGCCGCCGGGCCCACCGGGTTCCAGCACCGAGAAGGCGCGCAGGGGCGCAACGACCCGCGTCAGGTGGCCAGCCACCGCGCGGTCCCCGAAGTGCGAGACGAAGGTGTGCACGGCCAGGCCGCCGGCGCCGAGGGTCCCGGGGGGCGGAGGCCAGCTCTCGTGCTCGCGGCCGCCGGTGCGCACTCGCGTGCAGTCCCGGGGGAAGCGCGCACGTGCGCGGGGATACGGCAGCAGCAAGTCGTCGTCTCTCGAGGCCCTGTGGGGACGGGGAGCGGTGAGCTGGGAGGGCCGAGCCCGTGAGTGCCGAGGGCAGGGTGCCCTCCCCGAGCAAGGCTCGCCCCCGGAGCTGCACTCACCCTGCGCCGAGGCTGCCGGCCGCCTCCCGGAGAAAGCCGAGCAGCGCGAGCAGGAAGAGATGCCAGCGACCCGTGGAGGCCGCCATGTTGTACTCGGGCCTGCGGTCACGTGGGCTGGTCCCACGTGATTCAAGACCGGCGGTAGCTTTCCGCTCTGAATTGCCTGCGCTCCTTGCGGGTATCGCGAGCTCTCTCCTGCAGTTTGCTGCGTTTGGGCGGGCGGGGTGACTAACTTTGTATCCTGATGTAATTCAAACATACAGATAGTTGCAGGGCTGGCATAAAGAATTCCTGTATACCTTTTACTCGCATTCGCCAATTGTTCAGGTTTGCCCCACTGACTTTGTCATTTGTACTTTATTCATACACATTTTTTAAGAACCAATTGCAGCCAAGTCACAGACATCATGATCCTTCACTCCAGTTCTTCACTATGTATCTTCTGAGAACAAGGGCATTTTCTTAACCACAGGAAGGATAAAATTAGGACATTTCCCATTGATACAGTTCTATTTATCTAATCCACAGTTGACGTTCAAATTTTATCAGTTGTCCCTGAGGACTGAACTCTGATCTTTTTCTTTGCCCCAAAAAATTCTTTTCTAAGAGGGTCTGGTGAGTCATGCCTACAAATGATAACATCTCAGTAAACGGGTTTTTATGATGTGGTTTACTTCCTGACCTGATTCCCATATAGCATCACATGAAGGATAGAAGACCCTTATCTTAACTCAAGCATTCCTTTCCTCTGATTCCTGGTCTTTGGACAAAGCCTAACTTTTCCAACCAATTTTCAACTAAAGAATCCCTAAATCCACCTATGAGTTGTAAGCTCCGCCCCCTCCCCCTGCTTTGGGAGGTCCTGCCTTAATCTCTAAACCCACCTATGACCTGTAAACCCCCACTTTGAGATGTCCCACCTTTTCAGGCCAAACCAACGTATGCCTTCCGCGTATTGATTTATGACTTTACCTGTAACCCCTGTCTCCCTAAAATGTATAAAACCAAACTGTAACCCAGCCACAGCGAGTCCACTTGCTCAAGGCTTCTTGGGCGTGGCTCCCAGTCATGGCCCTCAAATTTGGCTCAGAATAAACCTACTTAAATTATTTTACAGAGTTTGTCTTCTTTTCCATTGACATCCCTGTAATGTCCTTTATAGCAATTCCCTCACTCGCCCCCTCTCCCCTAATCCAGGAGTCGCATTTAGTGTCATGTCTCTTTGGTCTTCCTTAATCTGGAAGGCTTGTTCAGCCTTTCTTTGTCTTTCATGACCTTGACATTTTTGAAGAGGACAGGCATGCCAGCTACATAATTTGTGGGACTTAGTGTAAAATGAAAATGTGGGACCCCTTGCTAAAAAAGCTATTGAAAAATTCAAGATGGTGAGAACAAAGGGTTAAAAGCAAGCCTGGGACCCTACTGAGCGAGCCCATGTAGCTGGCCCCAGGTACGAGAGCCAGCCTATTTTGTAGCATGTGCTTTAAGCTTCAAGAGGATACTTCTTTTCAGGCCACTTGTTCCAGGGCAGTGTTCAGGGTTAGGTGGTGTTTTGGTGCCAGTGCAATGCGTGGGCCACCCCAGCAGCTATGGCAAACCTAGTTGGCTTGGACTGCAGGTATGGGGGGCACAGGTATGGGAGCCAGGCCAGCCCCTTTCCGTCCACAATCCCAGCCCTGTTAGTGCTTGAACTCAGGCCCCTCTTTGAGCCACTGGTCCTTTGAGCCAATGCCTGATGAGGGTCAGTGTACTGTTGGCTAATGTCCCTCAAAATGCATGTCATTCCCAGAACCTCAGAATGTGATATCATGTAGAAATTAGGTCTTTGCAGCTGTAATTAGTTGAGGTCATACTGGAATAGGGTGGGCCCTAAATCCAATCTGATTGGTGTCCTGACAAGAACAGGGAGGCCAGGTGCAGTGCTCACATCTGTAATCCTAGCACTCTTGGGAGGCCAAGGTGGGAGGATTTCTTGAGGCCTGGTGTTGGAGACCAGCCTGTGCAAGAGCGAGACATGTCTCTACCAAACATAGAAAAAATTGGCTAGGCATGGTGGCATGTGCCTGTAGTCCTAGCTACTCAGGTGGGAGGTAGAGGCAGGGGGATGGCTTGAGCCCAGTAGTTTGAGGCTGCAGTGAGCTATGACGATGCCACTGCACTCCAGCCCAGGTGACAGAGCAAGATTCTGTCTCTAAAAAAAAAAAAAAAAAAAAAAAAAGAACAGGAGAGCCAGATCCCCAGAGATTGGAGTGGTGAGATTGCCAGCAACCACCAGGAACTGGGAGAAAGTTGGGGGACAGATTCTATTCTTGAGCTTTCCAGGAGAGTGTGGCCCTGCTGACACCTTGCTTTTCGGAAACTAATACAGTCAGGGACCTCAAAAGGGTCACCAAGAGCAGTTCTGACGCTTGAACTAACCATAGTTCACTTCAGTTAACCCCATTTGAAATGACTGCTCCTCTCAGGGGGTTACACAACCTGGCATGACGCAAATAAAGTCCTGCGGAGAGATTGTTTTTCCGATCTTTGCATTCGGGCTGCTAAAAATAGTTACACAAGCCCAGGCTTGCTGCCCACGTCTCTGCCTCCAGAGGTCCTCTTTTCTCTACGTCAGCTAGGAGCAGGCAGTCTCTGGTGAGTTCTGACTTTGGTCCTCTCCCTACTTTGAGGTTTCTTGCTGCTTTGGCAAGTTGTTCTAAGCACATGGCAGGTGCCATGGAAATGCTCCATTCGGACTGAGCAGCCCAAACCCCCAGCTCCAGCCAAAGCACTCAACAGCCTGGGCCTTTCCATTTTGCTCATGCCCGCTCTTTAGCCGGCATTCCTTTGTCCCCTCTTCATGTCCTCATCCGAGTTCTGCCATCGTTTGTATACCGAGCAGGGCTGAACACCTCCTGTGCGCTCCGTGCTGAGGAAACTGCTGAAGAAGACAGACTGGTGCCTGCTCCCTCGGAGCCGAGATTCTCACGGGGAGGCACGCAAGGCACAGGCGTGGGGTGAATGTGAGGTGGGGGCCAGGCAGGGCTCCAGGCTCATGAGTTTGGATTTCAGCCAAGGGGAAAACAATAGTCACTGGGAGGTTTGTTCTTTTAAGTGCTAGGTAAATAGCAAGGGAGACTCTCTTAGGGACGCAGTGGGTGTCTGGCCTTGGGGCTGCCTCAAGCAATTGCTCCACCTGGGGAGAAGGAGGAGTGCGGCCTGCTCTTGCTGCTGCCCCGCCTTAATCCTGCCCCAGCAACTGCCACAGCTAGGAAGAAGGAAGAACCCCTGCTAATCTGCAAAGGAGTGCAGGGAAGTCCCCAGCCGCAGGCCAGGCAGCCCAGGCACAATAGGATTCGGAAAGTGACCTGGAGTAACTTAGGCTAATACATGTCATCGACTGTCCATCGGAGTGGTTCTGTGGTGACGTCTGACCCATGAAGAGGGCCCAATCCGGACAGTAGAAAACAGGACCCCAGCTCATAATCAGAGCCCTTTTGTTGCCACAGAGGGGTCTGGTCACCATTCCGTGGCTGACGCAATCTTTCTCTTGCTCTGTAAAACCTACCTTGTCCTTGCTCAGTAAACTTTGATTCATGCTTGCCTTGCTTTTGTGGTGTCTGGTCATTCTTTGGCCAAGAGCACACCAAGAACCGAGAACAGACAAGATTACCAACCCCGAACCCCAACATAAGCAGTTTTATTGAGATGTAATTTACATGCTATAGACACACTGCAGACGGGATTAGAGTTCATCTGTGGGGCCTCCGTGAGCATGGTGTCCACACACGCACCCCTGGGAGCTTGTAACTCTGCTCGGCTTTGGGGCATGCATTTCCTGAACACGCCCCTTCTGCTGCTGTTCAGCTTTTTCACGAACTTGGCAGATTCTGGCTGAGAGCGCTAAACTCCAACAGGGTGTGGACTATAGCAAATACATTTGTATTTCCTCCACAAACCTTGAACGTGGACATTTATGCATTGGTATGAATTCATCAAATGAGGGAAAGAGTCAGTAGAATGCTTAGGCAGTGCGCCTGTCTTCCTCTATCATACGATGGGCCCCTTTGGTCACAACTGGTTCCTGTGTCTCCCCCCTACTCCCCGACTGTCACATCTGAGGGCAGAGGCCACGCCTGCTTCCACTGCTGTTTCCCCAGCTCTGCGAACAGTGTCTGGCACACAGCGTGTGCTCACGGATATTTCTGGAATCAATGGAAGGGAGCACACGCTTGTTTTTGTTCTCAGCGGCATCTCCCATGCCCAAAGCAAAGCTTGGCGCACAGTAGGTTCTCAGTCTGTATTTATTGGATGAATAGAGGAGGTGTCAGGTTTCAGTCTGAAATGTCGGCTCTTGGCCCACCCATGGCGGAAGGATGACCAGACACGCCAAAGTAAGGCAAGCACGAAAATGAGGTTTATAGAAGAGAGAAAGATAGGACTATAGAGCAAGAGCAAGAGCAGGGTTATGGAGCGTGATACATACACCGGGATGACGACCCCGCCCATTGTCGCAGCAAAGGGGAGCAAAAGGAAGGTCGAGAAGGGGTTGGTTATGGTCTCCGTCTTGTTTTACAGTGCCCGGATTGGACCTCCCTCGTGGTTTAGACATCGCCATGGAACCGCTTTGGACAGTTGGGAGTTGCATTACTACGCATGCGGGGTGTTCTAGGTCACTTGTCGACTCTGTGGTCCCTGGGCTGCTCGGCCTTGGGCTAGAATGTCCTCTGCATTCTTTCGCAGCTGGTGCACTAAGTTATGATTGGCCGATTCATAGGGTAGTACCTCCTCCCCCAGGTAGGGCAGTCACTGGGGAGAGGATTAGGGTGGAGTAGGACTAAGATGGGGGCCCGGGCACCCCCCTTGTTCTTCCTCCCAGGTGGGGCAATTGCACCAAGGCAAGAGCACCCACCTTCGTCCCTAGGAGGCCCGGAATCTCTCGATACCTACCTGACAGAGGTATTTGCCTGGGAATATTGTTCAGTAGCAAGACACTGTGGGGGCATGCTTGTTTTTATGGTGGTGGTTGTAGGGAATTTAGGCAATGACTTTATGCAAAGGAGGCATTTGAGCAGAAACTGGGAGGAAGGTGGAGAGCCAGCCGTGTGGACATCAGGGGTAGAGTATTCCAGAAAGACAAGAGAGACTTGAGCTTGGTGTGGGCTGGTTACGTTTGTTGAATGGGTATATTTTTGGGAGATTTGGGGTATGGTTTTGCCTGGCAATGAGAAAGTTCTTGTTTTTTTTCTTTTTTTTGAGACAGAGTCTTGCTCTCTCACCCAGGCTAGAGTGCAGTGGCATCATCGTAGCTCACAGTAACCTCAAACTCCTGGGCTCAAGGGATCCTCCCGCCTCAGCCTCCCAAGTAGCTGGGACTACAGGCTTACAAAGCCCCTGCGTCTACATCATGTTAGATGCTCACGTGATTCATCTTCAGAGAGGAGAAGCCGAGGGCTGAGCGGGGAATGAGGTGAGAAGGCTCCCCTGCCAGTATTTTAGCTGCTGTCGGTGCCCTGTGACGACGGTGGACATCCCACGGGGAGTGATGCTTCACGTGGGCTCGTCTGACACGTTTTCCTTTCTGTGCTCTGTTTTGCATTAGGATTTCCTTTTCTTGAAAGTGACTTGTAAGCTAAGGTTTCTCCTGTAGTGACTTCACCCCCCTGGTTTAGTGACTGAAGCCTTCTGAAATGAATCAGTGTCTGGTGGCGGTGACGAACCCATCCCAAGTTCAGGAAGGATGGCGGTGGGGCATGATTCCCTCCTAATCCATCTATGTGCAGCCGACTTCTCCCAAGGCGGTGTGCCTGCTGCAGTAAATTTTTGTTGTGAAAGAGCAATGTGAAAGAAATCCTTGAAGCACACAGAATGTTCAGTGGGTATTAAATTCTGGCCCCTGGTTCCCCAAGGAAACAGCAATCTCAAAAGTAAGCCAAGCCCGGGCGTGGTAGCTCACACCTGTAAACCTAGCACTTTGGGAGGCCGAGGTGGGAGGATCACTTGAGCCCAGGAGTTTGAGGCTGCACTGAGCTATGATGATGCCATGGCACTCTCTAGTTCAGGTGACAGAGTGAGACCCTGTCTCAAAAAAAAAAAAAACAAAAAAAACGTAAGCCCAACTTGTCAGCAAAACCCAGGAATGTTCCTCTGGGTCTGACAACTTAGAGCGACTGTGGGACAATGTCCAGAGGATTAGATGAAGGGAAAGTACTTCACAAAGGAAAGATCTAGAATAACCACTCCCCCCACCCCCTCCACCGCTGGCTGGTCCCTGGGCACAGAGTGAGCAGGGGATATGTTAATTCAGATGCTCGAGTTTAAATATGACCATGTAGCCACGTAAGGGTGATTGACAGCTGTTTCCCACCTCGAAGCAAAGCGAGATGATGTGTTTAAAGAGCCTCGCAGCCCGAGGGCCGGGGCAATCACCGTGGTTTTCTACCCTGAGTCTAATTTTGATTCTGGGTTTTCATCAGCACCACAGACAGCACCTGAACCCCCAGTAAGGTTCCAGAAGGTCTTTTCTCAAATGTGGAATTACTGTCAGCACTCCAGCTAACTGGTTTAGGTGTAGTCACAGTGAGTCGGAGCGTGGGGGAGAGCTGTGAGCTGGGAATGCGAGAAACGCTGAAGCATCAGCCGCTGCTTCCTGCTGCTTTGGGACAAGCCCCCACCTAAAGGGACATCATCACTTGTGGTGGCAGGTAATGCTTATCGGGTACTCGGTGTGTTCCAGGCAGTGGTTTCAGTGCTCTACAGACACAATTCTCCTGCAGTGGAGGTAATATTGAGCCAGGTGTGTTATTATTTTGGTTTTGCTGATGGGGAAACTGAGTCACAGAGAAGTTAGTGACTTTCCTCGAGGACACAGAGAGCTGGGATTTGAATTCAGGCAGCCCGACCACAGAACCACACCATCAGCCACTGTGCTCACCACCTTCTGTGAAATGACGCGACCACGACATGACGTAATGATGCCGCAGGGTTCTTTGCACGGGATCTAGAAGTTAGTGTGCATTGCCGTTCATGGGCATCTCTGGAGTTCCAGCTCATGACTCGGACTGTTCCCTTCAGAGACCTTCCTTCTCCCCCTGGGACAGATGCCGTAGTTGGCACCCGAACACACAGACTTTGAGACTCCAGTGTGTGGGCATCTTTAGAACCTGTGCTGAGTGGGATTGGAGACTCGAAACAGAGACCTAGAGGTTGTTCAAGGTTGTCCTCAAGGCTGAGAAACAAGACTCAACTCTGGGTAAATTGCACTCTAAGTTTATTTATCTCGCACCCCGAGGTCCCTCCCAGCTCCCACCTGCCCTCAGGGCTTCCAAACCACCTGAGATGTGAACCTGGGTGGCTTTGCTCACCTCCTTCTTCAGCTGCCTCCTTCCCAGGATGTGACCCACCCACCCCCGGGGACCTAAGGAAGGAGGACTCAAGGGGTCTGTTCAGCTTTGGGGCAGCAGGCTTGGAGCCATTGTCTCAGTGGCTGCTTGGTGGTGACAGTGTGGACGGTTGCGGCGCTCTGTTTGCTGGAGGGTATTCTGCCAGGACGTAGAGGAAGCCACCCAAGGCCGCGACCGCCGTGGCTGTGTTGTGGGTGGAGCAGCCATCTGGGGAGAGAGACCCCTGTGAGTGCCAGGTGGTGGCAACCTTGGCCCTTTATTCAACACGGTTCCAGTGTAAGTGCTTGTCAGATGTCACCCCGCCAACTCGCAAGGCACCGTGTGGACACTTTGGTGACCCCTTAGAGTCCCTTTGCTGGGCTGGGCGCCCACCCACCAGTTGCTAAGGGCTCCCTCCTCCGTCTGGGGGTACGCCCCCTCCCAAATGACTTACTCACACAGGGATGCAGAATCCTGGCCGCCTTGACTCAGGGGGAAAACTCGGGGTGCAATTTATGCTCCAAACCATCCCCACCCCCCCCGGTGGGATGTGACCTGAGGCCACCCCCTTGTTCAGCTCCCCCTGGCCTTAGCCTGTCCCTTCAATGGCCTACTTCAATCAGCCGCAGGCACCAGACAGAACCTTGTCTCAGGCCCTGCTTAAGACATTCTAAAATGGGGAAACTGAGGCTCAGGGTGCAGAGCTGAGCTCCCTGGCCCTGGTGACTCCACAGCTCATTTCTTGACCCCAACGACCCCCCTCATAGCTGCCTCTGGCCTGTCCAGTCCCATGCGACCTCATGGCTCCTGGAGTGGGAGTCTCAGGTGTGAGCCCCTGCCTGAGACGGTACCCCCTTGGATGTATTTAATTCTCTGAGCTCAAAGTGGGCTGCACACCTTCGGTCTTGCAACCTACGAGCTCAGGGGGGAGGGGGCCAGGACTGCTTTCCTCCCTGCTGAAAGATCTTGAACAGGGAAGGACCCCAGGCAGGGCCCTTGGAAGGAGGGAAATGCAGATTTCAAGGTGCTGAATTACTAACCCGACAGTTTACGAGTATCAGTGGCCTACAGTATACCAAATGCCACGGGCAGCACTTTGCACGAGGATCAGGTATTAATTCCCAACAGCCCTATGAAAGGGGCATGGTTTGGTGCCCATTTTACAGATGAGGAAACTGAGGCTCAGAGAGGGTGAGTGACTCCCACAGCGAGTAAGGGGCAGATGCAGGATTCAGACCCAGACAGTCTGACCTCAAACTCTGTGCCCTTAGTCTGTCTCTCTGCCAGCTGCCTCCTGCTCCACGGTTGTGTGTCACAAGTGCAGGAATGAACACACCACTCCCAGGCAATTTGCTTAGCTGCAGGTGAACCTGGAGGGGTCCCAGGAAAGGCCGTGGGCTCTGGGGTTTCTGCAGCCCCCTCCCTGGGCCTCAGCACAGTCCTCATCTTGGGCTGTCGGGCTCCAGGGAAGGGGCAGCCGTCCAGGGAGAGCATAGCAGGCCCCAGCCACCCCAGCCACAGGCAGCCGCAGCTCGCTCTGCCTCAGGCAGGCCTTGCCAGGGCAAGGGCCTCAGGAAGTCTCCAGAGACCTCCTCTCCCTTCCCTTGTGCAGCCTTTTGGTGGCAGCTACAAAATGGACCCAAGGAATTTGTGCTCCTGCTCCCCTCTCCTGTCTCCCGGCAGGCAGACGATGAGGCCAGAGGGGGTCGATGGAGCGGTGTTTAGTTACTGGAATCATTCACCGGCACGTCTCGGACATCTACTCCGGGAGCTGGCTCTTCCACCTCCCTCCCTGCTTTTTACTATAAAAGAAGTTGGCATCAAAGCCCTCTCTCCCTTCTTGGTCGCTCCCTGCCTGTGTCCCTCCCCCCCTTCCTTCAACATTACTTCTTGCCTTTCTTCCCTCCCAACACAGTTACAGCCTATTCTCGGGTTGTCTGCATTGGTGGGCTGACTGTACAACTTGTCATCACAACCAGGACACTTTGGGGAGGAGAGGGGACGCTGTTCACGATGGCTCCAGGACAACAGGTGTAAACTGCAGCAGCCCTGGGAACACCGGGCTGTGCGGTCACCAGGACTGTCATGGTCATGTGCCCATTGGCTCTCACGTCCCCTCCCTGCCTTTCCTGGCTCCAAACCCCAGCACACCGACCCCTCTAAACTATGTCTCCCAGGCTGCCTTGCCCACTGGCTTGCAGTTAGGTTTGACAACGGGGCGCAGGGGAGCAGCCGGCGTGTTTCTCGCCTCCTCTACGTCTGGCCCGTGTCCGGCTCCTGCAGGTCTGCCACCACCTCCCCCTGCTGTCCCTCCGGCTCCGGGGAGGGTGGTGGGTGGCTTCCTGCAATGGTTAATCTCTGCGTTTCTCACTTTTTCTGTTTT
Source organism: Indri indri (assembly GCA_004363605.1). NCBI lineage: Eukaryota > Metazoa > Chordata > Mammalia > Primates > Indriidae > Indri > Indri indri. The sequence goes on along the minus strand of RJWJ010003798.1, from coordinate 54,185 downwards.
TAGTTCTGCTAACACTTCTGAAACGAGTTCTCTATATTAAATTCCTTCTGTTGAAGTTCTCAGGGTGGGTTCTATTTTCCCGACCAGACCTTGGCTGAGAAGGGTTATCTTTGTGATTTTCAACAACAATCGAAATTTCTCTTATTCTCTTTTAACCGGGGGCAGTATCTCTGGAACCCCCGCTTTCTAAGAGGTGGCCATCAGAGATGCCCTACCCTTTCCTCACCTCCCTCTGACTTGCACCCCTTTGGCGATGCCAGGCGCCTTTTTTTCCACGGAGGGAAACCTGTGTATAAAAGGGGATGAATGAGCTCCATTTTGCTAGGTTGTCTCAGTTTCATTCTAAGAAGGTACCTTGGGTATTTTCATTACCTGTAAATTGTTTTTCTCGCCTCTTCACTCGTCTCAAAAAATGCTGTTGGTATTGAATAGCTTTAGATAATTCTTCATCTTTAACATCTGGGAGAAGAGCAAAAGGTGAACTTCTCAAGATGGATTTTTTTCCAAGATGTATTTTTAAGTGTGACTCACTAAACTTCTTTCCTCTCACAACACTTCAAGTAATTTAGATTTTCTCTTGAACCTTGAGGCTATTCCAGAGGTTTCCTCCTGCACCTGTCTGCAGATCCTTCCACATAGCCACATAGCCTAAATTTGTCATCTGATGGTTTCTCAAATTGTGTTCCTCCAAACACCCCCCATCAGAACGCCTGGAGGCACCAGTTAAAAATGTACGTTCCTTCAAGACAAGCAAAAACCCAGGGATTCATCACCACTAGACCAGCATGGCAAGAAATGCTCAAGGGAGTCCTGCCTCTGGAAGCAAAAAGACAATAATCACTACCACAAGAACATGAAAAGTATAAAATCACTGGTAGAGCAGATACATAAAGCAGAAAGAGAAATAAATCAAACCTGATCACTACAGAAAACCACCAAATAGCAATGATAACAGTAAGAGAGGAAAGGAACAAAGGCTACACAAAAGAACCAGAAAACAATTAACAAAATGACAGGAGTAAGTCCTTACCAGTCAACAATAATCTTGAATGTAAATGGATTAAATTCCCCACTTAAAACATATAGACAAGCAGGGCATGGTGGTGCGTGCCTGTGGTCCCAGCTACTCGGGAGGCTGAGGTGGGAGGATCCCTCGCGCCCAGGAGTGGGAGGCTGCTGTGAGCTGTGATTGCATCACTGTATATTTTGAAATATACAACACATTGTTATTGACTGTGGTCACCCTGCCGTGCAATAGGATCCAGCAATCGTACTTCTGGGTGTGTATCCAAAGGAAAGGAAATAAGTATGTCAAAGAGATATCTGCAGCCCCAGGTACATTGCAGCAGTATCCACATTAACCAAGATATGGAACCGACCGAAGTGTCCATCCGCAGATGAATGGATGAAGAAAATGTGGTGTACGTGCACAATGAAATACTATTCAGCCACGAAAAAGAATGAAATCCTGTCATTGGCAGCAGCACGATGAGCCTGGAGGATATCATGTGAAATAAGTGAGGCCCAGAAAGACAAATGTCGCACGTTCTCACTCACATGTGGAAGGTGAAAAAGTTGATCTCACAGAAGTAGAGAGTAGAACAGTGGTTACTGGAGGCGGGGAAGTGGAGGGAGGAGGGAGGACAGGGAGACTGGTTAACAGACACCAAAGTGCAGCTAGACTTGAGGAATAAATTCTATGTTCTACGGCTCTATAGGGTGACTATAATTAACAGCAATTTACTGTACATTTTCAAATAGCTGGAAGAGCAGATTTTGAATGTTCCCAACACAAAGAAATGATAAACGTTTGAGGAGATGGATCGGCTAATTTGCCCAAGTGGATCATCGCACATTGTATACATACATGTATGGACATATCACGCCGTACCCCATATGCATGTACAATTACTATATATCTATTAAAAACTATAATAAAAGTGAAAAAAATGCAAGTTCCAGGACCCCCAGACTGCTGATTCTATAGGTGCAGGGGCCCAATTTTATAAACTCTGTTTTAAAAACGAACTCTTATTTCAAAAGCGTTTGCTTCTTAGAGCACCAGGCTTCCCGTGCGGGTCGCCGGCACTCCCCCTGCACGGCGCCGGCAAGGCGCTCTCGTGTGTGTTGTGTCCACCCCCCTCACGGCTGAGGAAGGTGGATATTTTTATGCACATTTATTTACAGACAGGGAAATCGAGGCTCAGAGAGGTGAAGTGACTTCCTCCAAAGAGAACCAGCTGTCAAGTGTCACACAGCTGGAAAGGGCCCTCGCCCTTCCTGACCACCCCGCCTGCAGGACCTGCCCCGTGCACTCCTCTTTCTCAGCCCGTTGTCGCCTTCATGGCTCCTACCAGAACTTGCCATCGTTTCCCTTATTGGTTTGCTCGGGTGGTTTCTGTCTCTTTTCCAAAGGACTCTGGTTTCCCCTAGAGCCTAGAGGGCGTCTGGCACATTCTCAGGGCTCAATACATACTTGCTGATGCAGGTGCAGGGGCCAACATCTGCCAACAAGACTGCCTCCCATCCTGCAAAGTTTGGGCTCCCAAGGCTCCGAGCCCATTTCCACCACGTGCATCTGTGTGTGTGAGTGTGTGTGCAGGCACATGCATGTTACAAATCTCTCTCAGCACCCCTGATACCAGTGTGTTGTTTCCCCGCCTGGCCTAGAAACCCTGCCCCCGCCACCGTCCTGCCCCCAGCCAGGGCAGGAGCACAGCTCACCCGGCTTCCCAAAGCATCCTTCCTGCGCCTTCTGCCAGCTGAGAATGGCCTCCAGCCAGCGGAGCTCGTAGAAGTCAGAGAAGCCTCCCATTCCGCAGAACATGACTGGAAGCAAAGACAGGGGGCCTCTGCAGGCCTGCCCACCTCCTCCTCCTCCCCAGGCCACCCGGCACCGCCTGCCTCCTCCCGCTGGGCGGGGCAGCGCCAGGAGGTGGGCGTTCAACATGGGCAGGCCGAAGGAGGCAGCCTGAGGCTCCCTTGTAGGAGGGATTTGGACTCCCAAGCCATGGAGCAGCCGCCCAGGGGCTCCCTTTCGGCCCCACCTCTATGACTTTGAGGGTCTGTTTGGCAGTCAGCTGGTCCATGTGTCTGTCCAGAGCTCTGCCATTGGGTTAGCCTTTGAGGGCAGGAAGCTATCACATAGTGGCAGGTAAAATACAGGATGCCCAGTTATATTTGAATTTTTGATAAACAACGAATACGATTTTTTAGTATAAGTACATCCCATGCAATATTTGGGATGAACTCACCCTAAAAATGTATTAGTTGCCTGTCTGAAGGTCAAGTTTAACCGAGCACTCTCTATTTTCACTTGCTTAATCTGGCAACTCTGTGCCTGTGTGTGTGTGTGTGTGTGTGCGTGTGTGTGTGTGTGTGCGTGTGTGTGTGTGTGCGCGCGCACGCACGCACGAGCCCCGACCACGGACACCCTGCTGCTTTGTCCCACGGGCAGAATGTCAGGCTCACTGTTTTCCATGAAGATGTCCCGGGTGGGGTAGGCGTATCCGATGGCCTCGGCTCTGCGGTTCAGGTCCATCATGTTGGCGCAGAAGAGGTCGATATAGTGCTGGCTGCGGTGGAACAGCCCCTCGGTGCAGCCCTTCTGGGGGACAAACACCGGAGAGGAGGAAGTCGGTGGTGCGGATGACAGACACACACCCTGTTACGGGCCGAGACTCGCAGTTCTGAGATGGCCCTGCAAGGGGCTGAGTCCGGGGCAGGTCTCTTCTCCTTTTTCTGGGATTTCGTCCCCCCCCCCAACTCCCAGCCTGCTTGGGGCTGCATGACTGGGGGTCAAAGAGAGCCGGCTTCCGGTCCCAGCTCTGCCACTCAGGAGCTGTGTGGCCTTGGCCTGCTGGATCAACATTTCTGAGCCTCAAGGGTTTTCACTGGGAAAGGGTGAGGCTGCTAGGAGCTGCCCTAGAGGGGCGCTGGCCTGTGTGGAGGACACAGGCAGGAGGTGCCTGACACGATGCCTGCGACACCAGAGGGCACACGCTAAATCTGGACTCACTCCACGGCGGCTTCCATGCTACTCAAAGTGTGGGCCTCGGCCCGGGAGGGTTGCTACCCCGCACCAGGAGAGGACAGGAGTTTAGAATAAGCTTCAGAAATTTCTGCAGCCATGGTCAGAGTAACTGTCTACCTGTTTTCGCTAATAAAATAATTTTCCTTGTAATTTGATTTTTATTGTATTTACAAAAATACCGGTCTGTTGCAATTTGCAAAGAAATAATAATAATTTAAAGATCCTGTCAAACAAGAACAGTGTTCTCAGCTAAGAACTTCTGGACAGTGAGTAACATTTTTTGAGTAGAGATCATGAACCCTACCTTTCTATATAAAGATATATATCTATATTAAAATTATTATTATTATTATTTTTGGGCTTGGAAGATCACTGGGGGCTGGTGGGGGTGGGGTGGGGCGGGCTCCCCCCAGCCCCCACCAGGCTTTAGTTCCCAGGACCCCAAGGTCAGACCCTCCGCCTGGATTATATCCAGAACACGTCTACGCCTCATGCCCGGCCCCGCAGGCCACAGGGGGCGCTGTGCACCCAGGTCTCCTGGGACCGTTGGGAGAGCCAGGTGCGGGCTTGCGGGAAACCTTCTCCTTTTGAAGCCTGCGGGTTCACACTTTTAAACTCTCCTCCTCTTTTTCCCTTACAAACTCAATTTTGTTTTTGAAAATGCGGCTAATACAAACAAACTAATACGAGGCTAATTTCCTTGATATTTCAATCTAGTTGTTCCTTTGTATCATTTTGCCATAGAAATTGTCAATAAATTCTGAGAGGGGTAGTATCCAACAGCAGGATAGAGGTATGCTCTGATTCTCTCCTCTTTCCTTCTCCCAAACCACTTTTTTTTTTTTTTTTTGAGACAGGGTCTCTGTTGACCCAGCTAGAGTGCCGTGGCGTCAGCCTAGCTCACAGCAACCTCAAAGTCCTGGGCTCAAGTGATCCTCCCGCCTCAGCCTCTCGAGCAGCTGGGACTACAGGCCCACAACATCACGCCCAGCTAATTTTTCCATTTTTTGTATAGACGGGGTCTCGCTCTTGCTCAGGCTGGTCTCGAACTCCTGAGCTCAAGCAATCCTCCGGCCTTAGCCTCCCAGAGTGCTAGGATTACAGGCGTGAGCCACCGTACCCGGCACAAACGACCTGCGAGCAGCTCTCAGCTGACTTTGTCAGGAGTCCTTTTCCATTCACTTGCGGTTCGCGGAGTTCTGTGTGCGGCTCCTCTTTTATTCTCTCTCTGTATCTCTCGTTTGGTTTTTCTGATGCCCTGTGATCCAGTTCAGTGCACAAAGCTCTCTGGTTCTGCCAGTCCGACAGAGTCCCATATCTCCCCTCCCCAACCCTGCCGCTACGTAAGCAGTTCAGTCACACGGCGGGGTGGCAGGGGCTCTCCCTTCTCCCTCCCGACTCTGCAGCACGAACCCAAAGGGCTGCCTATTGTCCTGGTGCGCGGCACGCAAAGTAGCCCCTTCGTCTCTCCTCTCCCTTCCCGTGTGGCCGGGCGCTCGGCACTCACCATTCGGGCCCAGAGGAAGAAGAGCAGCTGGTGGGACAGGCAGTAGGCCGAGCAGCCCGGCCTGGTCATGAGGGCCCTGCAGGAGTCCGAGAGCCCACAGGGCTGGCTGCTGTCATACCTGTGGGCAAAGTGGTTCCGGGCTGTTAGGGTGGTGCCCACCAGTTGTTAGAATCCCCAGTGGGTTCCAGGACCCCGGTTGGGCACAGGGTTGCCAGATCAAACACAGGTGTCCTGCACCTTGACTTGCTCAATCTGGCACCCCTAGCAAAGGGGAGGTGACGCTGGAGCTATCCTGGGGTTGGGGAAGCCACCAAGAGTTGAGACTTCCTATAGCTCCATGGGACTCTCAAATAACATCTTTCCCAGCACTGCCCGAAACAGCGGGTACTTGAATCCAGATGGCTGGGGGTCAGCACAACACAGCTCAGTCCTCCTGCGCCTGGCCTGCCCCAGAAAAAAGGCAGGCGACAGGGGTGGGCCCAGCGTGCCCTGGCCCAAACACCTCTCTGAAGGACGCAGGGACAATGTGGCCAGCACCTGCTGCCACTCTGCCCAGGACCTGGCTCCAAGCCCACCCAGCGGCTGGGTAAACCAGTTAGCCAAGGTAGGCTCAGTCCCGCCTCCCGGACCTGCAGCCTGTGGGGAGACAGGACCCCCAGACGACTGCAAACTGCGCGTGGCTCCCAGAGTGTAGCAGAGCCCATCAGGGAGGCCGCCGTGTGTGCTGGGTCAGGGACGGTTCTGGAGGCAGGACGCTGGCGCCGGTCCTGGGGGGCCCAGTGACTTAGGTGCAGGGGAGGGGTGGGAGGAGCAGAGGCTTTGAAGTGGAGGGAGACAGAGAGGATGAAAGGAGGCCCAGGGGCCAGGTCGCAGGCGTTGCCCAGCAGGGCATTGAGGAAACTCCAGGGAACAAAGGGAAGCTCAGGAAGTCGCACTGGAGGGGGAGCGCTCTGACTCGGTTCACAAAAGGACCTGCTCTGGGACCAGGAAAAGGGCCAGGGGTGGGTTTGCACAAACCCTGGGACTCGGCCTGGGGCACGTGGGGACGCGTGGGGATGCGTGGCGGGTGGGGGAGCCCGGGGCCCTACCGGGTTCCCAGCAGCTCCACCAGGCAGGAGTCACTGCTGTCCTCGGAGAAGGAGTCCTCGGGCTCGAAGGTCGGGTAGACCAAGGAGGCGTTGGTGCGTGTCCAGGAGCGGGGCAGCTTCCAAAAGCCGGGCAGGAGGGTGGGCTGGAACTCTGGCGGGGAGGAGGGCTGGGGCTGGGGGTGCTGTGGCTCCTGGCCAAGGAGCTGGGTGTCCTCCACTCCCCCACTCACACTCGGAGCACTAAACCCCGCCTGCTGGTCCCGGATTGGGTTCAAAACACTCAAGAAGCTCCTTTTTGTAAAAAAAAAACCCCATTTCCCCTCCTAATCAATAGGAACAGTGTTGGGACAGGCTTTGACTAAACCCACTGCACCAATGGGAGCTTGAGACGTGCAAAACTGGTGCTGTCTCAAGCTGGGTTTGGAGAGAAAGTGGAGCTCTTACAAAATAGACGCCCAGCCAAGGGGCTTCCTCACGATGACATAAGCTAGGATGGTGCTAGGGACCAGGCCTGGGGGTACCTCAACTGAGGGAGGCCAGCCGTGTCAGGAGGGGCTGGGGTGTGGTCACCTGCAGCTGGGCCATTGTGTGACCGGAAATCGTGGCCTGGCTGACAATGTCCCCACTCACCCGTTCGCACAGGGTTGGACCAGCACAGGGGGGCCAGTTTTATGAGTGTCCCCTGACCCGCACCAGGAGCAACTCAGCCCAGGCTTACTGGATGGGACCTTTGTTGGGTCACTGGAGGCTGGTGAGGAGCGAGGCTCCCCACGTTCTAAGGCACAGAGAGGTGCTAGCAACACACGAGTGTCTGCTGGGCACAGGCTGAACTGCCTGCCACTTGGATGTCCACCCTCTGGAATAGACCAGGCTGGATCCCCCACTCTGGTCTGGGATGAAGGCCCCAGGCTTGGACCGGAGCCGAAGGCATGAGAGGAGACAGCCACCACTTCCCACCCCCTCTGCACAGGTGGGGGTCATCTGAGTCTGAAGTCAAGGATGATTGAACGTCCCCAGGGTCTACCCGAGGCTTGCTCGGCCAACAGGTCACAAGCAGGTTGCAGACTATCCTGACCCTGCCTTGCACCAGGAGGAGCCCACACAGTTGCCACATTCATGGAAATGGGACCCGCCCATGCGATTACCTCTCAGGTACTCGGGGTCACTCAGCTTCAGGTAGAAGATGGATCTTTGGAGGAGTGACTCCAGCTTCGCGGCCAATGTCCCCACTCGCAGGCTCAGCGGCTGCAGCAGAGGGGCCTGGGCCCACTCCACCTGGACGCTTCTTAGCTGCCCTGGGAGGGAGCAGAATTCATTCATTCCACCATCTGACAAGCCATTTGCGTGGGAAAAAATATCCTAAGTTATAATGTTTACTGTGAGCCTCCCTGCCTTCCCTGCACGCAAGGGGGAGGGATTTGCTGAGCTTACTGGAAATTGGGCCTTTGTGGGGCTGATCCGGGGGGACAGGTGTGGGGGTCAGGGTGGTGGAAGGTGGTGGCCAAAAGCTTGGTTTCTGGAGGTTGGGCCTGACTCTAAATCCTTCTTGTGTAACCAGAGAAAGTCATTTCATTTCTCTCCTCACTCTCCATCTGTACAATGGGGATAACAACAGTCCTTACTTCTTGGAGGGGTGTTGTCAGGATTAAATGAGCTGATGTGTAAAGAGGATTTAGTATCCATAGTACAAAGTCAGCGCTTAATGAAGTTCAGCCACTAGTATTAATTAAGGAGACTTAGGGTCTGCTGTACATGAGGAAACATGAGGGCGGGATTCAGATTGCAGGGTGGGGAGCCACTGTGTCCCGTTGTGCTGGTTGTGTACTGCATAAAAGGGCGATACATTCATACCATGGGTTTATATTCGTACTAAGACAATTTCCCAGCAGATGGCAGTCAAGTGACTTGCAGACGGGGGTGCCTTTTTCTAATTCCCACAAAAATACCATGAGCTAGCAGTGGCCTTGCAGGGGTGGGAGAGAACGGTGATGGGGAGAGAGGACAAGAAGTAGCCAGAAGGCGGGGAGACGTGAGGGCTGGCATCAGTGCAGGGCTGAGGGGTAAGAGAGGAGGTGGGGTAGCTACCCTCAGGTAGAAAGCGCGAGGGAGAGTGGATAAGGTTAAGGAGGATGCCGTCGGTTCTTGCAGGCTCTGCAACCCCCACGCCCTTGGCTCCCTCCCCGAGCAAACCTTCAGGGAAGAAGCACAGGCTTGGGAGTGCCGATAGGGAGGGGGCTGGGCATGTCTAAGTGTCTCCTCCTGTGCCTGCTCTGGGTCTACAAAGTCCGGCGGGACCCAGAGCCTGCCCGCCTGGAGCTCGTTGTTTGAAGAGGCAGCCAAGGGAGTCGCTGCCCTTAGTCGAGGACGCTCGATGCTTTCACAGACAGAAGCACTAACAGCCAACAAGTGTTGAGCCCTACAGGTGGGATGACATACGTGACCCCAGGTGGTACTCCCATCCACCTGGAGGGCTGATGGGTGGGGAGATCCGGATTTGAACCCAGGCAGGTGGGCTCTGAAGCCCTGTTCTGGACCGATTGCGCTGCCTTTGCTCTCTTCCGGGGCCAGCTCACTGTTTCGCTGTTCTAAGCAGCTGAGTTCCTGGGAGATCAGCTACGCAGCAATAGATTCTCGCAAGGGGAAGGTGCGGAGCCGTGGAGGGGACGTAAGCAGCGGGGAAGCCAGGCTCACCGCGGCTCTGAGGAGGGGCAGCTGGTCTAGGGCTGTTATGTGGAGCCACATTGCCGGTCAATGCTGCCCAGTAATGGCTAAGAGAACCTCACCCCCTTATTGGTAGAAAGTGGACAACAATCACGAACGTAGCCTCAGCGATGTGGAGAGAAGGCAGCAAAGTACCACACGCAACGCACGCAGGGTGTGCCAGCATCCAGCAGGCTCCTGGGAGCCGCAGCTTGTGCTATCACATGCGCCCCGGCAGCTCCTGCCCCCGTGGGAGCCGCCTGCCCCTCCCATCTCTCTCCGTAAGGAACCGCAGACCTCTGGGGCTGCTGATGACAAGATTCCGTCCCTCAGTTTCACGAGCACTTATTCAACACCTGCTGCACACCTGGCGCTGTGTGTGGCACCAAGGACGGACATGAGTCAATACAGTGCCACTTGGTCCCCGGGGGCTGGTACACCAGGTGGGTCTGAACCCTAGACCCACCGCCCATTAGCTGTGAGGCATTGGGAGGCACCCAAAGTCTGTGCCTCAGTTTCCCCACCTCTGAGCCACTTGGCAGGTGCCCAGGGAGTACCCAACACCTGCGTGCAAGGCCGCTTCTCAGCCCTCACAGGCCCCTTCTTCCATTAGAAAGACACGTGACAGATTATATTGTACAACTCTGACGGTATAAAGCCGAGTACATTTATATTTTAAAACATTTTCTTCCATTTAAAAGTTCATTTCTTTCTTCTTATTTTAAAAGAAATAAAACATTTTCACGGGCCCCTAAAAGTACCGTGGTCCCTCGGCACGGTGCCCGCTGTGCCGGAGGGGAAGCCGGCCCGTAATGGGAGATTATGATTGTTCTTACTTTGCAGAGCAGTCACGAGCCAGTGCTGGGGTTAAGTGCCGGGCCCCTGGCTGTGTCCCCTGCCTCGCCCTAGCCCTGGCCCGGCTGGAGCGGCAGGATCTTGGGGCTCTCCAGGGGTGAGGAAGGGACACCGGGAGGCCACGCGGCCAAGAGGGAGCAGGTTGTCCTGGGCCCTCCTGCTCCTCCCGACCCCGGGTGGGTGGAGAACTGTGCCGGCAGCAGAGAGGGGAGTTGGGGACGTGCCCAAGTCCCGGCCTGGGAGCCGGCGCCAGGCCAGAGCCCATGCTGACTCGAAGCCTGGGGGCTCCGCCGCTTTGGTCAGGGTGGTTTGTGGGAGGGGCTCCCTGCAGCTCTGGGGTGTGTGTGTGTGTGTGTGTGTGTGTGTGTCTCCCTGTTTGCCTTGGCCTGCCTCCAGCCTCCTTCTCGGGGATCTTATGTCTCTCAAAGAGAAGCAAACACTTAGCTGTTTTCACAGAACCTTCAGTGGCTTGGCTGGAAGCAGAGGAAGCTGGGGCTGGAACCTGACCTCGAGGGTCCCCAGTCTTGTCTGCAGCTGCCCTCCTGCAAGGGGAAGGGCCCTCCCACAAGTACCCCTTAAAGCGGCACGCTCCCTGGCCCCTTGTTTGTGGCATGTCTGGGTGGGGTGGGGGGCTGTCAAACGGATCATTTCCTTCCCAGAAAGTAATAATTTCCGAATCTGTTCCCATGTTGCTTTAAGTCCTTTCTACTTCTAAAAAACTCAAGGATGACCAGCTGGCCCCAGACCCCCAGGAGGAGCAAGCCCACCGCCTCCTCTTTCCCCACAGCCAAAGCAGGCTGTTTGTTCTGGGGCCAGAAGGTTGCAGCTCCCAGATGTGCAGAGCAGGGCATGGGACCAAGCAGAGAGCTGGTTTTCGCAGGGGCCAGTCCAGGAGTCCAGGGGAACAGGGGCTCACCCACCTTCCAGCACCCGGAACCCCACCACACCATCCAGGTTGATTTCGGGCAGCCTCTCCTCCAGGAAGAAAGTGGCTCTCTCCAGCGCAGACAGGATCAGGCCTGCAATGGTGGCCTTACCCTCTGCAGTGTCCAGCCGTGGCAGTGAGGAGGGCCACAGAGGTGGCAGTGCTGTCAGTAAGAGCAGGAGCACCAGCTCTGGGCTGGCCATGGCTGGCCTCTGCTCGCGGCTGGTTGCACGCTCAGCACCAAGATCTGTGGCCGGGGCTAGACAGCCTCTGCACGCCCTCCTCCCGCCTCCTCCTCCCCGCCTCCCCCCGGCAGACCTGCAGACAAGTGGTCAGGCAGGACTGCCCAGAAGCCTGGGGTGGCCTGGGCAAAGGGCTCTGGGAAGGGTGGCTGCAGGGGGCTGTCGTCAAGCGGGTGGCATTCAGGCCAGTCCTGGGCGCAAGCCCACTGGCCACAGGCTGGGGACAGGGGCCCACCCTGCACTTCTTGGCCTCGGTTCTCCAGGTCAAAGGCTCGATCTTTGATCTGCAATAGCAATTGCAACTCAGAAATCCTAAAAAAGCCCTGAAAATCAAAGTTATTTTGTTTGTTTTAAATAAATTTGGAACAAACTCATTTGAGAGCACACCTACCTTGAGCTGAGGCAAGCTTCCTGAGAGAGGCACAGGCCAAGAGAAACAGAGTTGGAACTACAAAGGCAAGCCATGAATGGACTCCAAAAATTTCTGCTAGCCACATCTTACTAAGCAGCAATAAGAAGGTGAAATTAATTTCAGTGATCTATTTTATTTGACCCAATATATCTAAAATATTATCATTTCACCATGTCATCAATATAAAAATGATTAGTTTCCATTTTTCTCATACTAAGTCTTTGAAATTGGTGAGTATTTTATACTCACTGCACGTTTCGATGCACGCTGTCCACATTTCAAGGGCTTGGTGGCCGCATGTAGCAGCTGTACTGGACGCTGTCTTAGTCTGTGTTGTGCTGCTACAACAGAATACCCGAGACAGAGTAATTTATAAAGAAAACACATGTATTTGGCTCATGGTTCTGAGGCTGGGAAGTCCCAGATCTGGGAGGGCCTTCATGCTTCGTCATCCGATGGGGGAAGGGCGAGAGACAGGGAAGGAAGGGGAAAGAGCTAAACTCACGCGGTTACCAGGAGTCCACTTTTGCAATCACGGCATCAATCCCAGAACCTGATCTGCCCTCTGACCGAATCACTTCTTAAAGGTCCCACCTCTCAACACTGCTGCACTGGGGATTAAGTTTCCAGAGTGTGATCTTTGGGGGACACATTCGAACCGCAGTGGACAATGAGGACCTAGAGGCCCCATTTATTTCACTTACACATCGGTGTTACGCACATCTGTTTAGCTGCAGAAATTCTAATGTTGGCTTATTGAGTGCTGTCCCAAACCTCGCTGGGACTGTTTTGTGTATGTGCACCATATTATTTTTCTAAAATCCCAAAACCTCTGAATTCAGAAACATATCTGGCTCCAAAGGCTTCAGTTAAGAGATTACAACTTTGGGAAGCTGAGGCAGGAAGATTACTTGAGGCCAGGAGTTTGAGACCAGTCTGGGCAACATAGTGAGGCCCCATCTCTACAAAAAATTAAAAAAGCCTGGTGTGGTGACATGCTCTAGAGTCCCAGCTGCTTGGGAGGCTGAGGCAGGAGGATTGCTTGAGTCCAGGAGTTGGAGGCTTCAGTGAGCTATGATGCTGCCACCGCACTCCAGCCTGGGCAACGGAGCAAGACCCTGTCTAAAAAAAATAAAAAATAAAAAAAGATTACAGATCTGTAATAATAATAAAAATAACAACACTAACATGTGTATTTGATGCTCTTCGTGGGCTCTAGGTCAGGGTTTCTCAACCTTTTCACTTCATTATTGCCCTTTCCTCTACCCCTGGAGTGTTTTTAGACATTTTATTCCTGAAAAATTTTAAATAACAAGCTTACAGAGATATAATTCACATACCATAAAATTCACCCTTAAAAGTGTACAATTTAGTAGTGGTTTTTTGTATATTTGCAAAGTTGTGCAGCCCTCACTGTCTAATTCCAGAATATTTTCATCACCCCAAAAAGAAACCCCACGTCCATTAGCGGTCACTCCCCATAGCCCTGCTCAGTCCCTGGCAACCACCGATCTACTTTCTGTCTCTATGAATTTGTCTGTTCCGGATATTTCATATAAATGGAATCTTCCAATGTGTGGCCTTTGGTGTCTGGCTTCTCCCACTCAGTGTAATGTTTTTAAATTTCATTCGTGTTGTAGCACATATCAGTACTTTATTCTTTTTTGTGGCTGAAGAATACCCCATTGTCTGGGTAGCCTGCATTCTGTTCATCCATTCATCTGGCGATGGACATTTGGGTTGTTTCCTTTTTGTTCCTGTGAGTAGTGCTGTTATAAACATTTGTTTACAAGTTTTTGTTTGAAAACCTGTTTTCAATCCTCTTCGTTATATCCCTAGGAATGCAATTCCTGGACCATGTGGCAATTTTATGCTGAAACTATCGAGGAGCTGCCAAACTGTTTTCCACAGTGGCTGGACCATTTTACAATCCCACAGCAGTGTATGAGGGTTCTCATGCACCCCTCCATGAAATTTTACTACGGCAGGTCTGGTGTAAACTTGTGCACTGCATTTATGTCTATGCTTTATACATAACAAAAATGAGAATTTTTTGCTCCCCAAGAGCCATTTTTCCCCCTTGGGTGCACCCTTGAGAACACGTGTCCCAGGGCTAGCTTGTCATTGTCATTACTTCTGTTAATCCTTAAGTACCCTGAAGTGGGTACTCAACTACCCTGAATGAAATCTGAGGCTCTGAGGGGGTTAAGTGACTTATCAATACCTTCTTGATCATTGGGAGGATTGGATCCCATGTGGCATGGACACCAAGGGAGCGAGCAGGGCAAGTGAGGCTGGCCCAGTGCTGAAGTGGCCCTCCCTGGCGATGCCTCCACCCCTCTCTCCCCAGAGGCACAAGTGCAACTCCTTCCCCACCCAGGTTTCACCTGTCTACTCTTGGTTTGTCATCACCATGGTGCCTGGTCCTAATCTTCTTAGATCATCAGAGCAAGAGGACTCTAAGCCATGAGGTCCCGCTCTCTTAATCCACGGGCGAGGAAAGCACATTGATGTGGAATGACTTGCCCAAGGTCAAGCGGGAGCCAGAAACCCTGAGGTTGAGGTCCCAGATCCCCGCCCATCCTATCACAGGAGTGGTCAGAGTTGGGCAGGGGAAGTGTCCAGCTCCCCACCCCCAGCCCACGCAACCTGGAGGCGGAGGACTCTCTGAAGCACTGGGGTTTAATGCTGCTGCCCAAGAGCGCCTGCCTGTCCCTCCCATCTGTGCATATTTACTCTTCCTTCCTTTCCACCTGAACGCTCAGGTTTCAAGGTCTGACTCAGGGTGTGCCCTTTACCTTCTAATTCATAAGAAGGTGGGTCACAGGGCTATTGTGAAAGGCAGATGAGAAGTGTGCCAAGCTCTGAGCCGAGTTCTGGGGACACTAGGAGCCACATCATCACGGGAGCCCTGTCTAGCGGGTGCTGCCCATGGGCTCTTGTCAAGGGAGGAGGCGCTGTCTCATTTGTTTGTTGAACAGGGGTCTGGGTGGTGGCTCTGCGGGTTCTGTGGCAGCTGCCAAGGGTGGGGCGCAACGAGGTGGCTTCACCGATGTGCTGTCAACGTTTCTCAGCAAGGAACCGCTTTCAAAGGGAAAAGGCTGTCACATGGACGCTCACTAAACTCTTCTGTGGCTACTTTGGGAAGTGACATTGGAGTGTCAGTGGGGAAATGTTCCCTTCTAACTATGGATATTGAAAAAAATTATTATGTTTTTTACTTTCTATTGTGTCCTTTTTCCTCTTTATATTTTAAATGTCTTATTCAAGCAACCGACACCCTCAAAAATTAAGAGCTAAGTTTGCTGCCTGCTGACTTTTCCCGTGTGGAACACACCCACGCCACCAGCCCCGCCCACCTCGGCAGCTCCATCTGCGGCTGCGCACAGAGCGCCAGGGCCCGCGGAAGGGCGGTCACGTGACGGCTGCCGGCCCGCCAAGATGGCGGCACCCTGTCTGTTTCTGCTGGCGCTGTCTCTGCTGCTGCCGCTGCTGCTGCTGGGCAGCTGGAAGCGCTGGCGACGGGGGCGCGCGGCCCGGCACGTGCTCGTCGTGGTGCTGGGCGACGTGGGCCGCAGCCCCCGCATGCAATACCACGCGCTGTCGTTGGCCAAGCACGGCTTCTCCGTGACCCTCCTGGGGTTCTGCAGTGAGTGCCGGAGGGAGGGAAGCTGCTCTCAGCCTTAGGCCCTGGGCTGTGACCAGGGGGTGGAGACCGAAGTCCCCTTTTGTTCCCCGCTTTGGCCAGCTCTCCGAGATAGCACGAGCAGGTTCTGGCCTGTATAGCGGTTTCCAGGTTTCTGTCCAGCCTCTGCTGGGTGGGTCGCTAGGAACAGCAAAAGTTAGTGGAGCGCTTGCCTTATGTCAGGACTTTGCTAAGTTAAGTGAATCCATTGCATGGTCTCACTAATTCTCCTAGTAAGTGGAAAGACTGGGGCTGTTACCCAGGTGTGGGGGACTCCCGGGCCAGTGCTGGTAGCCGGATCTGTGTGCAACTACCCTTGTCATGCAGTGTCTGAGCTGATGGGCGACATGTCTTTTCTCATTCCTCATCCCTCAGCACAGAGCTCTGCAGGCAGGAGGTGTTTCATTTGCTTTTCATGTCCACCTTTGCCCCCAAGTGTGCAGGGCCGGGATGCCTGCCCCTTCATTATTATCTATGTTGATATCTTTAGAGGGTAGCGCAACCTCATCTCAGGGAAAAATGGGAACAGCACTGGTTGCCTTGGGTCGCTGTTTGGAGTTGGCTATCCCAGGGTGTGGAGGTAGAGTGGCGCTTCCTGGGGATCTCCGCGAGGTGTGAAAATCCCACCATCCAGGAAATTCAGATCAGTTTAACTGAGTGCCTACTATGTGCCAGGCATCATGTTAAATAATGGTGGATAACATTTGGGCCCTCTTTCAGTGGGCATTCTAGTGGAATCTGGACAAGAATTGGCCTTATTCTCTGCTCTGGCTAGTGAGGAACAGAGAGAGGTTCTCTGAAAAGTCTTATTTTCCAAAACACTCTCCACCATTCAGCCTGAGCTGGGAGATTATCTGACTTTAAATTAGATTGCCACATCTGGTACATTAAAGGGAACACTCTCATTTTCAGACTCCAAACCCCATGATGAACTCTTGCAGAATGACAGAATTCAAATTGTGCAGCTGACAGAGCTTCAGAATCTTGCAGGTAGGATGCAGTCAACTCCAGATTCCTCTGAATCCATGTGTGTGCATGCGTGTGTGTGTGAAGCCTGCAGATTGCCAAAAGCTCCTTTGGTAGTCATAGGCGTTCTCTGACTTGCAGTTGGGCCCCGAGTTCTCCAATATGGAGTCAAAGTTGTGTTTCAGGCAGTGCACTTGCTGTGGATGTTGATGTGGAGGGAGCCAGCAGCCTACATCTTTCTCCAGGTATGTCAGCCTCTGCCTCCTCTGTGAGAACCACTATTAACAGTTTTCTTTATTTTCCCACCTTTTAAAAATGCACAGATTGATAATACATTGTATATTTTTGTGTGTGTATATATGAACTTTTAAAAACAGGATTAGGAACCTATGGTACATGTCCATTCTATTTATGGTGCCCGTCTATACTGTTTTTCTGTGTCATTACAGATAGCGTCTAACATTAAGTTTATCATGTATCAAGTGTTTTACATGTATTGAGTCATTTAATCCTCACAACAAGCCTAAGAAGTAGGTTTTTGTATTTCCTACAGTTTAGAGATAAGGAAACTAAGACCCAGAGAGGTTCTGTAAGTAGTAACCCTTCGTCACACAGCTAGGAAGTGGTGGAGTCAGGATTTGAACCTAGGTAGTCAGTCTGGCTCTAGAGTTATGCTTTTAACCTTTCTCTTCCATCAAGTTTTAACATATAGAAGCATCTTCTTTTTAATGGGCTGCACTGAATTCCAATATTTTATGTACCATAATGTATTTATTTAGTCTCATCTCAATGGATAGAATCTTCCCGATTTTTCTACTTTTACAAATAAGTGCTGCTAAGAGTACAGTGAACATCCATCTTTTACACACATCCAGTTTCTTAGGATAAATTCCTAGCAGTGGAATTGCTCTAGCAGAGTTTCCATACTTGTAAAATGTTGCGGTATGTTACTGGATAGCGCTAGAGTAAGGTTGTCCATTTTTCCCACACCGGGTGGAGGTGTCTCTTCTCCTTCACTACCAGCTGCTGTTAGGCATTTTTGGAGTTTGCATTCTGATTCGTGACAAATGGCATCTCTTTGTTCCATCTTTTGTCTCCTTGCTTATTAATGATCTTAGACTCTTCATGCTGGTCACTTCTATTTCTTTTATGACTTTTGACACCTATTTTGGTGGCAGAGAGGTCTGTCTTCTGCTTATTATCAAGAGTTCTGTAAAGATAATGACTTCTTTGCCATGTTGGTTGCAACTGTTTTCACTCAAGTTTATTGTTGACCATGGTCTGGGTTTCCTCCTCTTCCTTCAAGACTTTCTTTCCTAGAACCCCCCGGGCCTGCCCAGCATTGCCGTCTGCTGGTTTGTGGGCTGTCTTTGTGGAAGCAAACTCGTCATCGACTGGCACAACTATGGCTACTCCATTATGGGTCTGGTGCACGGCCCCAAGCACCCCCTTGTTCTGCTGGCCAAATGGTGAGAGTCTGGGGGGAGGGTGCAAATACCTTCCCCAAAACTGCGTGAGGGTGGGTGGGAAGAAGGGCCTGTGTGGCTCCAGAAACTGGTTGCTCCTCCTGCATGCTCTGGAGGAGTAGGGCAAGGCTGTGCATCGGGCGGATGTTGGTTACAAGCGATAGAAACAGGCGCAGCGAACGGGGGGATTTGCTGACCCATGAAACTGAAAGGTCCCGAGAAGCGGCTGGCTTTGAGCTCCCGACAGTGTCACTGGGCCCTGGCTCACGTCTCTTCACACTCCTTTCTGGCGGTGTTTGGTGGTTCCAGGAGCTTGCGTATCTCTCATCCCCACCCCTTCAGGGCTGGGTCGGGAGAGCGAGCCTCTCTGATAGTCTTGCACCTGCCTTCTCTGATCTGCCTACTGAGGCAGGGACTGCCATCCCTGTTGTCTCAGGCTTGGGGCAAGTGCACACTCCCTTGAAAGAGCTGGGTCCCTGGTGCATCAGACCCCAAGGACAGAGAGTGTATGAGGGCAGGTCTCCAGATAAAAACTGGGGGCTGATGAGAGGTGGAGAAGTGGGCTGTAGCCGCCGCAGCTGATGCGCGCGACTGTCGGAGCAGGTTGGACCCGGAGCAGGAAGGGTCATTTGTTGTACTCTGGGCCCCAGTATGACACCTGCCTTGGTGTGCATGTCCAGCCGCAGGCCATCGGCAGCTTCGGCCTTTGTCTGGATGGGCCTGCTCACTGGCAGTGGTCACAGCAGCAGTGGCGGCACCTGCCGCCTGCCGGGGTCCAGGCCAGGCTCTTTTTGCATTTTATCCCATTCGGTGTCCACGCACCGCAGTGAGGCCATCCTGTGATTACTCTCCTTTCACAGGTCAGGAAACCGAGGCTGAAAGCGATTCTGCCTCTTGCCACATAGCTAATACGTGTGAGGACCAAAATGTAGCCCTACGCAGTCCCATTTCAGAGCTTTCTGTGTGTCCTGAGGGTGGAACAGCCTGTAATATCCCGACGGTGTTAAATAACCCAGACTCGCTCATTCCCCTTTCTGGTTCTCCCCTGCGATCAGGGTTCAGTCTCAGCTTGGAGCTAAAGTGTCTTTAATTCCCCTCTGACGTTCACGGAACTCCCCTTGTACCACGTTGAGAGCAAGCCCCACAGCCTTTGCTGCAGGGGCACAGGGCGGCTCAGATCTGGCGATGAGGCTTTTAAATTGCATTTCTTCTTACAGCAAGAGAGACTGGATTTTCACTTTGGCAGTGATATATGGTTTCCTTTTAATGTAGTAGTATTTAAGCTGGAAAGTGGTATGACACAGAGGAAAATTTGAAATGATGCTGGTGTGGGTGGAGCTCCGGAAGCGCAAGCCCTGGGAAGGACCGGGAGACCCCAGCTCTGCAGCCTTGTCTGTGTCGGGGGGTGTCGAGTCACACTGCGGTTGTGGTGGTCGGGCCTGTCCAGGGCTCCAGGCTGATCAGCGACATGTCTTTTCAGGTACGAGAAGCTCTTTGGACGCCTGTCCCACATGAACCTGTGTGTGACCAGCGCCATGCGGGAAGACCTGGCGGAGAACTGGCACATCAGGTACGAGGGCCTGGGATGACGTCAGCCCCAGGGCAGGTCCCGGGGTTGGTTGGGACGAGAGTGCAGTGCCTGCTACCACACGCCGGCAAGGCATCTTGAGATACGAGGGGACGGGAGATGGGGACTGGAGATGGTGACTGGTCTCAGGAAGCCGAGGGAGGAGGAGGTGGGGTTTCTTTCCTGGTCAGCCAAGCGGTCCAGGAAGTTTTGGAACATCTCTCAGCGCTTTCCCAAGTAATTCTAAAGCTTCTTATTGTCACTGAGACTCGGGTTCCCCAAGCATCCTTTTTCTGGATTCACCTGGATCCACTATTCCTTAGGCCGCTCTCCACTCCTCCCCAGAGTCCCCACCACAAGGATCTCGTTGCAGAGCTGTGACCGTCTATGACAAGCCGGCAGCTTTCTTTAAAGAGACGGCCCTGGACCTGCAGCACGAGCTCTTCATGAAGCTGGGCCGCACCCACGCTGCGTTCCGGGCCCGGTAGGCCGCGTCCTCAGCTCCCTTTGCTCACACCCCTGCCGTCCTGGCCTCTCCTGTCTCCCCCTGCAGACCTGGGAACCCGTGAATCCAGTGGCTGGCAAAGGCCGCAGGCCTGCCGCTTGTTTTTGCAGTTTCACTGGGACACGGCACACGCGTTCCCTTCTGTGTGGCTGTGGTGGCTTTCGAGCTGCAACGGCAGCGTTGGGTTTGCAGCAGAGAGCGCCTAGTCCTCAGAGCTTACAGTATTCACTCTCTGGCCCTTTAAGAAATGTTTGCTGACCCCTGTGCACCCTCCTTCCAGTGGGTTCCTGTGCCCACAGCAGGGTTAGCCAACCTGTGTGTCCCTGGGGTGGCTCATGGGGCTGGGAGGGGGCCTTTGTCCACATGTCCTGTCGTGTGCCCCTCAGTCACCTGGCATGGGTGGGAGGGGCGTTACAGCGTCCAGTCTTACCTTGAGGGAGCGGCGAGAATGGGGAGCCCCACGGAGGAGGGGACTGGTCGGTCTCGTTTGCTGTTGTCACCTCAGCACCCGGCAGCAAGTGCTGCTAAAG
Source organism: Indri indri (assembly GCA_004363605.1). NCBI lineage: Eukaryota > Metazoa > Chordata > Mammalia > Primates > Indriidae > Indri > Indri indri. The sequence goes on along the minus strand of RJWJ010003798.1, from coordinate 33,704 downwards.
GGAGCAGGCCCACACCTTGGCGGTAGGGCCGGCCCGGTGCTGCTGCCGTGGCCGGGCACCCCGACATTCAGGAGCCCGCGGGCCTCGCCGTGGCGAGAGGTGGCCGTCCTGGGCCGGGGCCTGCTTTGCGGCACCTCACGGGCTTTTTCTCTGCTTCTTCAGCGCAGACCCCGGGGACCCGGCCACGGAGAGGTCAGCCTTCACGGAGCGGGACGCTCAGAGCGGGACGGTGACGTGTCTTCCAGGGCGGCCGGCCCTGCTGGTCAGCAGCACGAGCTGGACAGGTCTGTGCAGCCCCCGGGGCACTTGGGGCTTTCGTGACAGACACCAGAGAGCCTGTGTGCTCCCCGCCCCCTTGCCTGATGAGAAGGGGAGGGCGTGGCAGCTGGGAGGGGGGTCTAGAAACAGCCTGTGACACTCCAGTCTGTTCTCACAGAGGACGAGGACTTCTCCATCCTGCTGGCAGCTTTGGAAGGTAGGTGTGTGGCTGCGGCCGGGGGTTCTGGGCTTATCGGGGCCGCCGAGCTGGGAGATGCTCTCCTGGCCTCGCCCTGGGGGCCGGCCCGAGGACAGCCCAGGGACAGCGGGGCTGTGGAGGCGGGCAGCTCCGAGTCCCTGTTTGGGTCACCGAGTGGCCAGCCCTCAAGCTGAAGTGTCGCCCTGGGGAGGTCTCAGAGGCCGGTGGCCCCCGTGGAGCAGCACCTTGCCCACCTGACAAGGTGACCCTGGTTATGGCTTCTTTGTTCTTGTAAACACAGAGTTTGAACAGCTGACTCTTGCTGGGGACAGTCTTCCTTCTCTAGTCTGCGTGATAACAGGTACTGCCTGGGACACCGGACGTCGCGTTTAGCTGGGGGATGGCGGAGGGGCGGGTTGCAGCTGCTACCAGTGCTTTCCACGCGACTTTGTCTCAGAGTCCTCACTGCAGCTCTGCAGTAGGGTTTTCTGTTGCTTCACATGGGGGAAACTGAGGCTAGAGGGGCCTCCTGGCAGGGTTGGAGCCCGGATTTGAATCTCAGGTAGCAGCACCGCAGAGATACCGATCATGCCCCTTTTCCAGTGGTTTTCAAGCACTGGATTTTTCAAACGAAAGAGCCCACTGGCCGGTGTGAAATTGCTCCCGAAGTCCTGGAGAAAGGGAGAAAGGCACAGGGAGTTCCTGGGCCAGCGGCTTGTCCTCTGGCCCCTCCTGGCCCCAGCTCCAGGGGCCCCTTGGTGCCCACTGCACACACCATGCTGCCTGGGGGCCCTGGCAGGGAAGGGGCAGTCCCTGTGCCCCCCGGCACATGGCACAGATTGAGAAACCGGATCTACCCAGTTGGTGCTCTGGTGCCAGGCCAGCGTTTGTCCAGCTGTGGTCACGGCATGAGGCATCTGCCTGCAGGTGGCAGGGCCTCAGTGGTCAGAGTGTGCACCCCTGGGGGGCTCAGGCTCTTGGGCTGTTTCTGGAAGGGGCCAGGATGGGGCCTGTCTGGAGCTGCCAAGGCTGGGGCTTCTGGGAAGGTGGCTGCTTGCATCTTAGCAGGAGCATCTGGGGCCTGCGGCAGGGACAGGGGCAGGGCCAGTCCGTGGCAGTGACTGCTTTTCTCTGCGAAGGCAAAGGGCCTCTGAAGGCCCACTACAGCCGCCTCATCGGCCAGAAGAGCTTCCAGCACGTCCAGATCTGCACGCCCTGGCTGGAGGCCGAGGACTACCCGCTGCTGCTAGGTAAGCGGCCAGTCAGGAGGCCTCAGGGAGGGCGGTGTTTAAAGGGAGTCCCCTGGGGAGGGGAGCAGACTTCTTCCAAACAGGGCCAGTCAGTAAAGACTTTAGGGCCTCTTCTATTGTTTTTGTAACCCTTTCAAAATGTGAAAGCCATTCTCAGCTCAGCGGCCAATACCGGCAGGCCTCAGGCGGGACTGGGCCTTGCCTGAGGCCACTTAAGATCTTGGGCTGAGCTCCTGAGAGGAGGCTGCTGCTGGGTGTACCAGCCCTGCCCTGGCCGGTGGCCCCGAGGCTGTTTGCCGAGGTTCTAGGAGGCCCCGTCCTCTTGGCCTCCCAGCCCCACTCTGTGCTGTCCTGCCCTCCCTTCTGCAGAAGGCCAGGGCCTGGGGTTGGGGCCACCGTCCCCAGGTGTGGGAGGGCGATGGCTTTGGGAGGTGCAGGGATAGCGTGTCACACGGCCCTGCCTCCGCCAGCGAGACGTCTTTCCCTTTTGATTGCTTTCAGCGGGACGTCGAGGCTCGCTGCTGACCCGTCTCTAACGCCGCATCTTCCAGCCTGCAGGAAGCAGTCTGGGTGGAGAGCCTTTGGCAGGCAGAAGTTTCTAGCTAGTTTTTAGTAATGTTAAGTTGTTTATTTGGCTTTATTTTCACAGTGGCAGCTGGTTGTTTTGGGGGTCTGCTGTGGGTTCTTTTTTTAAATCATTGCTGTAAGATATATATAACAAAATTCGCTGTTCTAACCATTTTTGGTGTGCGACTCAGTGGCATTCATTATATTCAGTGTTGTACGACCATCACCACTGTCTGTTTCCAAAACTCTTTCATCACCTCCTACAGAAACTCTGTACTCATTAACAGTAACCGCTTAGGAGTTCTTTTAAAATAAGTGTGGTTAAGTAGAGAAACTAAGTCAACTGAAATAAGGAAGTTAAGTAACTGGCAGTTTATAGATGTCAGGCGTGGCAGCTGGGAGCATCAGCAGCTCCCTGCCCCTGGCCAGGCTGCGGGGCCAACTTAAGCCACTTGTATTTGGGGCTGTCGGGGATGTCACCCGATTTCCACTCCCTGTGGGAGGTGTCGCTCCACTGTCCTGGAAGGACTTGTGTTCCCAGGGTGGCGGCCGGCACTGAGTGCCCCTTCTCCCCGCAGGGTCGGCGGACCTGGGCGTCTGTCTGCACAAGTCCTCCAGTGGCCTGGACCTGCCCATGAAGGTGGTGGACATGTTCGGGTGCTGTTTGCCCGTGTGTGCCGTGAACTTCAAGTGGTAGGAGTGGAAACTGAGTCTTCCTGGGGTTAGGTTCCCAAATCAGTAGCCGAGGGGGAACCACTGCAGTCTGAGCTGCTTGTGACACGCCACCAGCAAGATGTCACCTCAGTCAGTCCAGCACAGACAGGCGGCCGAGAGCAGGGTGTGTTTTGCTCACTGCCATGGAGAATGGTGGCTGAACTGCCTGCACAGCTCATGTGGTTGTATCTCTCTTTCCCTCTCTCTCTCCCCACGTCCCGTTCGGCTGAGCTCGTATAGCTGGATTTGAATCAGTTAAATAAGTGTAATTCTGAGACCCCACTCGACCCGGCAAAGATGGGTGTTTGGAAAGGGCAGTGTTAGAAGTTCTAGAAACAGCAGCCCCAGCATGCTCAGCACTCAGGCCTGCTCAGGAGCAGCCTCTGGATGGGGAATTCGGTATGTTAGACCCTCGCGTGAGCTGGGTCATGTTGGGACCAGACCTTCTGGTGACCCAGAGAAGCCATCCTTAGTGTGCCGGGCCAGTCCCCAGGGGCAGGGGTGCCTTTACCTTGTTTCTTGGGCATGGGGTTAAGAATAATAACACAGAAATAATTCCTCAGTACGTTCTTATCGAAGAGCACACAGCACAAAAGGTCCACATCCCCTTAGGGCCCTTTGTCCAAACCGGTTTGGACATTTTGATGCGCATTCTTCCAGGTCTTTCTCCTACTTAGATGCCAAATCGGAACAGGTGTGCTGGACCAAACCGGCTATTCCTGCCCTGGCTTTGCCTGCCTGTGGGTGGGCAGGGCGGGTGGGCACCACAGGGTCCGGTTCCCTCTCCAGGCAGCCCTCAGGCCCCTTGTTCTCTCCGCAGTTTGCATGAGCTTGTGAAACATGAAGAAAACGGCCTGGTCTTTGAGAACTCGGAGGAACTGGCAGCTCAGCTGCAGGTAGCCGCGTCGGGCCCTGCTCCAGGGCTTGGGGTTTTGGAGATGGGCACTGAGCTGTGATCCCCGATTACTGCTTCCCACAGCCGTGGTGGGACTACGCTGGGGCTGGAGAGGCCGGGGAAGGAACCAGAGGTCACAGAGGGCGGCCTGCAGTGCTGTCCTGCTTCAAGCGACCAGTGGGCTCAGAAAACTAGGACATGTGCCCGCCTGCCCCCTGGATTTATGGAGCTTACAACACACAGATGAAGCCAGAGCAAGGCGGGCTGGGCTGCAGTGTAGGGCGCGATCGGGATCCAGGGAGTGAGAGTGGGAGTGAAAGGAGCTCCTCAAACCTGCCTTGAGAGACGGGTGGGATTCTGCAAAGGAGGCTTGTTTCCTTTTTGTTGTTGAGACAGAGTCTCGCTCTGTCACCTGGCTAGAGTGCCCTGGTGTCAGTGTAGCTCACTGCAGCCTCCAACTCCTGGGCTCAAACATCCTCCTGCCTCAGCCTCCCAAGTAGCTGGGACTATAGGTGCACACCACGCCTGGCTCATTTTTCTGTTTTTAGTAGAGACAGAGTCTCACTCGTGCTCAGGCTGATCTCCAACTCCTGAGCTCAAGTGATCCTCCTGCCTCGGCCTCCCAGACTGCTAGGATTATGGGTGTGAGCCACCACGTCCACCTGGATGCTTACTTCTTGTTCTAGAAAGTAATACATTATCATTCTTGACAACTGAAATATTGGCAGACTTTTTCCATAAAGGTCCACATAGAAAATCTTTTAGGTTTTATCATACAGTCATGTCAGAACTACTCGACTCTGCTGTAGTGCGAAAGCAGCCACAGACCACCTGTCGAAGAAAGGGCGTGGCTGTGTTCCAGTAAAACTTCATTTACAAAGATAGGTGGTGGGCCGGGTTTGGCCTGCAGGCTGTAGAGTGCCGATCCCCGATTTAGACATGATTTAGACAGTTCGGCAAGGCTGGAAAGAACACAGACGTCACCTCATTCCCAGCAGACGGGTGGGGCCATGCCGGCCAGAGGGTGAGAGGAGGTGTTCCTGGGGGAAGGAACACAGAGGCCAGGAGGTGCTCCAGGGCATGGAGTGTGGGAGAGCAGGACATGCAGGGACGTTTCCAGAAAACTCGCTGTCAAGCAGGAGACGGAGCATTGCCAGGGCGTGAGAGGCCTTGGGTGCCCAGTGAGGGAGCGGGCACGCTGGAGGGGGCGTTGCTGGCTCGGGGATCTGGGGTCAGTTAGGCGGTCACCTGGGCTGGGGGTGGGGAGGAACAATGAGCTAAGTTCTGGTATTTGATTTTTTATAGATGCTTTTCTCAAAGTTTCCCGATCCTGCTGGCAAACTCAGCCAGTTCCGGAAGAACCTCCAGGAGTCAGAGCAGCTTCGGTGGGATGAGAGCTGGACGCGGACTGTGCTCCCTTTGCTTATGGACACATGACCCCCAGGGCCAGAGACTAAAACCCAGGATCCCCTGGGCCCTTCTCCCCCACCAGCCGAGTCCCAGGGCAGACCCTCCCGAGCAGCGCCGCCCGGTGGTCGGAGGCCGAAACATGAATAAAGCTCTAACAGCCAGGAGTGGTGTTCTGGGAAGCCGCGGTCCGTGCTGGCTTCCTGGGGGCTCCGAGGCACGGCCTCTGTTTCTCTCCTGTTCTGTGCTTCTCTCCTGTGGGTTACATTTCTCCTACTCATGGGACACTCAACATCCCTCTGCTCTGACCTGTTGTCCCCGGCGTCTGCCCTTCCCCGCTCCGCCTGTCGTGTTCCTGCCCTGGAAACGGCCCCCGTGGCGCTGTAGGTGCAGTGCGGTGTGTCGCGCCTGTGCTGGGCTCGGCTTCGTGAGGAACTCAGTGTCCAGGCTGGGCGACGCCATAGTTGATATACATGCTAACTGCACAGAGGAAATGCTTGCCTTTGAGCCAAGATTTTCATTTCTGATTTATGGTGATTTCCTTAAGAACTGGGACTGCCGACAGAAAGGGGCACCCACACACGTCAACAGTTTATATCTTATTGGAACAGTATGTGGTCTGTGATTTAATGTTCTTCAAACATTCAAGTCCAATGAAAGCTTTTTGTTTATGTTTTTTTTTGAGATGGGGTCTCGGTCACTCGGCGCAACTGTCGCTCCCTGCAGCCCCCAGCTCCTGGGCTCAGCCTCCTGAGCAGCTGGGACTGCAGGCGAGCGGCACCACACCTGGCACATTTTTCCATTTTTTGTAGTGATAGGGTCTCACTGTGGTGCCCAGGCTGGTCTCAAACTCCTGGTCTCAAGCAATCCTCCCACCTTGGCCTCCCAAAGTGCTAGGATGACAGGCATGAGCCACTGCACCTAGCCCCAATGAAAGTTTTATCTGCTTTCCACAGAAATTCTCACAGCAGTGATTTAATTTTCACAATAACCTTCAGGAGCCTGTGCGGAGCCTACAGCGCGAGCTGCAGAATCACCATCTCTGAGCGCTCTTCGTAAGGAAACAGCTGCTGGCCGTGAGGAGGGGCCGCTTCCCATCGGATCCCGGCCTGGCCTGGAAACAGCACACGCGTCTCAGGATGGGGTGTTTGGGGCAGGCCTGGGCTCCCCCGCCAGGTGGTCTGCACAGCAGCGACGGCAGCCGGGCTTCCTCGTGCCCCACCCTGCACCTGCCCCCGCGTCTGCCTGACTGCTCCGCGGGCCCGCTCTCCACAAAGCTTCGAGGGGCTTGCGCCGTCCTCGTAAGCACAGCTGTTTGAAGAGCCACTAGCTGGGATGATTTTTTTAATCAGTTTTTTGGTGTGAGTGAAAAATTAGTACTCGTGAAAGTGAAGCAATACAGACACAGAAGTGCAGAAGTCTCTACGATCCCACCCTCCCAGTGTAACGACTGTCAATTGGCATGTATTCTCGATTTCCCCCCGTAGGTGTACTAACGTGAAGATGGTTCCTATAATTAAAACATTTTTTCCTTTAGAGACAGGGTCTTGCCATGGTGCCCAGGTTGGCCTTGAACTCCTGGGCTCAAGTGATCCTCTCACCTCGGCCTCTTGAGCAGTTGGCATTACAGGTGTGAGCCATTGTGCCAAGCTAATTATTATTTTAAAACAAGAATGGGCTTACGGGGGACAGTGAGACTCTGTCTCTTCAAAAAAAAAAAAGCTTATATGTATCTGGTACTTTACTTTTTTCACTTAGAAGACATTGCAGACGTTCTATGAAAGGCCGTACAGCGCTGTCAGTGGAGCACCGTGAGCGTTCATTCGCTCACTTGCTCGTTTTATCTATAGTTCACTTGCCGCCACAGGTGGGCATCTGGGTGGTCTGTCTGTGTAGGCAGCTGCCAGGAGGGGCTTTGCCCAGGGGAGCTGGGGCAGAGACAGGGTTCTGCACTGCCAGCAGGTTGCACATGGAAAGCCCTGGCCAGGCCTGGTGTGCCCGGGGGTTGCAGGCAGGTGGTCTTGGGTGGGCTGGGCAGCCTGACTGCAGCCCCTGGGAGCCTGGAGGCTGCTCGGCCTTCCTGTGCCCCAATGTCTTTGTGGGTGAGAGGATGACAGCACACCCCTTGCAGGTGCTGGGGGCTGACAAGTGTCAGGTCTGAGGACAGCAGGTGGCTGTGTGCGGGTGGGCCCCTTACACCTTCTCTAAGATCACCCTGCTCTTCCACTTACTGAGTGCCTGTAACAGTGGCTGCCCCGTTCCTGAGTGGCCCTGTGTGCTCGGCACTGTGCGGGTGTGTACGGGCTTCCCTCTGGGGTGGGTGTCCCTGGCTGCAGGTGAGGAAGGACACCGAAGCGTGGGGAGGTGAGTGACGGCCCAGCTCCACGAGGGTGGCTGGCGGGATGGCCAGGTGGGCCTGACACCCACCTCTATTTTGCAGATAAGGAAACCGAGGCTGAAGGGCTTAGGAAACCTGCTGACACACACAGTAGGGCTGCAGGTCTCACACCTGTCACTGCAGTCACTGTACCAAGCTGCCTCCCTCTTGCCCTGTGGTCCTGCCCCACTTGCCGTCCTGTCTCTGCAAGTTCCCAGGACGCTTCTTTGGGGTGTGGGGCTTCCTAGCTTTTCCCCAGGGCCGCATTCTTTTCCTGGAGCCCTGTGGGGACAGCTCGGTGGCCCTGCAAGCCTGGGCGGCCTCTCGGAGCCAGCTCCTGGGCGCGGGGGCTCACCTAGCTCAGTGGTGAACAGCTGGCATGTCTCCGGGTTGCGAACGGTGAAGGCAACGTAGACGTCAGGAGCCCGCTGGCCCCTCCGGCAAGCAGAGAGCCTCCGCAGGACCCCGACCAGCGACAGGATGATTTCTGGGCAGTATAGCACATCTACGGGGAACAGCCTCAGGTTACTGAAAGGGACCACACAGAGGGATCGGGTCGTGCTGACCTCAGCAGGACGAGGTCTGGAAGCCGCAGTTACATTATATTTGGGCTATTAGAGGGAAAGGAAATTACTCGGATGGAAAAGGAAAACCCTTAGGAGAGAGAACGCTGCTAAAAGACACTGCAACAAATGAAAAAATATCCCACTCGCTGGAGTTCCTCTAAAAAAACGTCAACTCTTTGCCTCTTGGCCTATTTAGAAGACGAGGAATGGAGCAGAACCTGCCTCTCTGCCTTGGACTTTGTGTTTCCAGCCTCTGCTGATTTGTTAGCGGGCTGGCAGGGGCAGGGCTGTGTGCGGGGCTTGTGGGTTTTAGGGCTGGGCCCCGACAGGGCAGAGCACTGCTGAGCCAGCAGGGGGGCCGGGTGAGCTCAGCAGGCGACAAGGGGCCTTTGGCGGCCCAGCCAAACACCGCCCTCTCTCAAGGACCCGTCCTTGTACCAGAAGTGGTTGGTTCCCTCCTTGTGGTCTCTGAAGGACGTGGGGCATGGACCTGGGACGCAGACGGCCAGGGCCACAGGGACACACAGTGACGACGACACTGAGGCGGCAGAGCTGTGCAAGGAGCCAGCACGGATGGAGGCGGGGGACACTCGGCTCTTACTCCCTGACAGCCTGGCCGCTGCAGTCCCACAGAGGCCCGCCCAGGACTGGGTGCTGGTGACATGCGGAGGAATCAGACACAGTCCTAAGAGAACTGTGCTGTCATGGCCATTTCTGCCCCACATCTGAAGACCTGGAGAGGGTGGGGCAGCCTTGCCGGACACGTGGGGGTGAAACACCCGCATCTCAGAGGGGCCGTGGGGGTGGGGCCGGCCTGGCTCACTTCCTCGGTGGGCTGCTCTGGCCGCTCCATTTGGTCCTGGGCGGGAACTGGGATGCTCCCGCAGGCGCTGGGGAGGCAGATGGAGTGTGTCTACTCAGCTGTGGCCTGGCTAATGGGGCAGACTGGGCTGGTGCCCTGGGGCCTGTTCTGTTCCTCTCCTGCCTTGCTGGGAAAAGCCAGGGCTCGTTTACTGGATGGAACCATCATGTCTGTCCCCAGCAAGAGGGCTGTGGTTTTAGGGTCATCTTCACAGGCACACCCTGGTGCTTTGATATCCCCTGGAGGCCCAGAATGACTCTTCTGGAAGCCCCATCATTTCCCTGCCTGAAAGCATCCACTGTTCCTTTTCCCCCCGGAGCCGAGAGCTGGGCAGAGCTGCAAGGAAGTTACCTGCCTGGGCTGGGCATTACCTGCTGCGATTACGACGTCTGGGTGGAAGGTGGAGAGCTGAGGGACCGTTGCGACGTCCCAGTCCAGATGGGCCACTGTTACCCTGGGGCTCTCTGAGTTGGCGGTGACGTCTGGCTCTAACGATAAGCCATTGAGAAGGATGTTCCCTCGGAGCTGCTCGAGGACACAGCTGTGACAGTCACTGAAGATGTAGGCTCTGGGATGGCATGTCTTGCAGATGGCCAGGCCCGTGAGGCCAGCTCCACTGCCGAGCTCTAGGACAGTCCTGGGAGGGAGGAAGGGGGACCCATGTCCACCACTGAGCCAGGGCAAACCTGCCTTAGTGCCCTGCCCTGTGCCCAATGTCACCTGTCAGTGAAGGCTGCTGGGTTCTCTATGGCCCATTCCGCGAGGTAGAGGGCGGCGTCCCACGTGACCAGGCCGGTGGTGCCATGGGAGACGATGGCTGTGCTCTCAGAGAGGGTGACCGAGTCCCCCGAAGGCTGTACCGAGAGGGCGAGAGAATTGATCCAGCCATCAGAATGCAAGCAGCTGGTGTTTAAAAGAAAACCACCCCCGGTGGGTGGCTAAATAAACTGATGGGGCCACCCCAGGGACCACCACTCAGCAAGGAGAGGGGCCTGACTGCCGAAACCCACGACAGCTTGGATGGTTTCAAGGGCACTGTGCGAGTGAAAGAAGCCAGTCTCAGGTTCCACCCTGTCTGACTCCCGTCACCCAACATTCCGAAGTGGCAGAACTGCAGCGACGGAGCATGTCCGTGCGCCAGGGGTGGTGGCGGCGGGGGTGGGTGTGGCTGCGATGACTCAGTAACCTGTATATTTCTTTGGTGTGGTTTTCTGTATCCATGTTTTATTTTATTTTATAACAACAGGTTAAAACACAAACAAAAAGAAGATCCCAGCTGGGAGCAACGGTGGCGCCTGTAACCCCAGCACTTTGGGAGGCTGAGGTGGGAAGATCACTTGAGGCCAGGAGTTTGAGCCCAGCCTGGGCAATACAGCAAGACCTTGTTTTCTACAATCAATCAAACAATAAATAAATATCGCAGAATCGAATCAGGATTTGAATCCACGGGAGGCTGACTGGAGCCTGTGTTTTAACTTTGTCTGTGGAGGACGAGTCTGGGCTATGTAGGGGAGAAGTGCGCACGTCTCCTACCAGCAGATAGCTCCGGTGGCCTTGGGTGGACTCGCTGGTGGTCAGGACCTCTGCCAATGCCTCGTACAGCTCATCCAAAGGCTCGGGGTGGGCAGCCTCGTGCTGGGGGCAGACAGAGCAAGAGCTTCAGCCAAGAGGATTAAGCTGATCTTCATAAATAAAAACAAAGGTTCCGCCTGTTTGCTTTTGTTCTGACCTGTAAGAATGGCTGGATGATTTTCACCAAATTTGGAGGGGATATTTAGGGTGGAATGACGTAATACAGGCCAATTTGCTGGGTGTAGTGGCGCACGCCTGTAGTCCCAGCTACTGGGGAGGCTGAGGCGGGAGAATCACTTGAGCCCAGGAGTTGAGCAACACAGTGAGACCCCATCTCTTAAAAAAAATTCATTTGCTGGGGGGGAACCTGTGGGGGTACCTCAAAGAGAGGTGTAGAGAGGTGAGGGTTAGGTGTAGTCTAGGGCAGGGATTCCACGAGAGCCGCCAAGTGACTGAGACAGAGCGCTCTGCGTTTGTAGCAGCTGTCCTGGACCGAGAAAACAAAAGGTGCTTTGAAGTGAGCCCCAGGCAAAGCCACAGGGACATCACTCCACGTTTTGGGGTGTCGCTTTTGTGAAGCCGCTTCTCAGCAGGCAGACCCTGGCCACCATCTCCTGGCGGTGCTGGGGAGACCTGCCGGGGACCAAGGACTGCGGGGAGGGGCTACCACAGAAGCAGGGATTATTTATTTGCTAACCCTGGGCGAGGTGTGGCCCCCTGGTTCGGTGGCCAGCAACAGCAGTTCTGCTATTGACCACTGAGGCTCGCTTCTCTGATGTCCAGTATCGAACCCAGTAGTATTGAGCTCTTCCTTCAAACCCGCCCCGTGTCAGTCGGGGCGAGGGCCGGTCCCAGCCGGATCAGTGGGGAGAGTCTGACACGGGGAGCGAGTTATGAAAGTATCGCGAGAGCTGAAACTTCCCACGGGCGGCCGGGCCGGTGCAGAGCCCGTCGAGAGCAGGAGACTGTCAGAGCCCACGGGCTGGCAGGACGGGGTGGAGGTGAGGCTTGCAGCACCCCGGGGCTGGGCGGCCTGGCAGGAAAGAGACTCCTGCCTACTCTCGCACGGCGGGAGCTCGGCCCCGCGGAGAAGCGGTGGCTGCGGAGCCCCAGGAAGCAGAGTGAGGGAGAGACCCCGGCCGCTGCCTTCCCTCCCCGCGCTGCCTCCCTTGGTCAAACCCAGACGGCAGCCCGCTGCCCGGGGAGGCTCCTGCCACGCGGTGGTTTGCAAAGCAGGCGAAGGGCACAGGAAGGACCCCGGCTCTGGCAGGCAAGGAGCCCCCTTCTGGGGAGCCAGCCAAGTCCCTGCTTGGCAGCCACACTGTCTGGCTACCAGTCGGTCACTGCCAATGACTGACCTTTTTGATGAGCTCGGAGAGAAAGCACCGGGCGTACTTCACTGCTGGCGGGTGCTTCACACACAGAGGATGTTTCACAGTCTGCAACAAAGACAGAATGTTGCTGGAGAGACCTGTGCATTCAGCCTTAAGATACAAGCCTTTTCCTAAAAATGTTCCCACGGCAGTGGTACAGACTGCGGCAGGGTTTCTGGTGCCCATTCTGGGCAGGAACGCAGGGCCCCAGCCCCCTCCCTCCCAGGGTAGCCAGTGTGAAACTAGGCTTTGCAGTGACCGCAGTCGTCGATGGTCTGGCTCCATGGAAGAGGCAGGAGCCCAAACGGTGGGAAGGTGGGAAGGCCCACTCAGCACCTGCCCTCTTGAGGCCTGAGTCCCTGGGCCTGGAGCTGCAGCCTAGAGAAGCCAAGCACAGGAGTTCCAAGCAGAGGGAAGAGCTCTGAGGTGGCCATGGCCTGGCGTTTTGGAAACGGGGGCAGAGCAACCAGAGCGGCGAAGGTCGGGACAGGTGGGGAACCGTGCACCTGCGGGGAAGGGGGGAGAGGGTCATGGGCCTGCTGCCAGGAGGGATGCAGATTCTGCCCAAGGGCAACAAAGCACCCCACACAACACACAAGACCTTCAGGGGGCCTTCTAGTTGGCCTGTGCTCGGTTTTAAAGCAGCCCACCCTACGTTTTATGCTCCTCCAACTTCGAGGGTGAGGCTCAGGGTGGAAATCAGTAGGGCGCAGTGTGATGGGCACTTGACTCACATGGTCAGGGTCGGGGGTGGGCCAGGCTGGGTGGTGGTCCTGCCTCTAACCTGCATGCAGATGCATTTCAGAGTCCACACCCCATCCTGGGCAGAGCAAAGGCCCATCTATGTCTAGAAGAGACACATGCGTGGGCAGGATGGGCCTCCTTAATTTTTCTTTAAATGCAAAAAGAAAGTCTCTGAGCAGCTACCAAACGCTAGAAGCCATCCCCACGCCTGTCATCTCTGATTTTGATGCGGACTGTTTAAAAAACATTCCCTAGATTCCTTCCTCCCATGCAGATTTTTGTATATTCTGATGTCTTCATCCAAGAAAACAAAAGAGCCAGAGCTGTCTGAGGTGCTGACACCCACCGCAGTGCTGACTCAATGGTTTTTTGTCCTTCAAGCGGAGGTTTTTTAAAGGATACTAGGCTCTGCTGCCAGGCATCCGGGCGAGCGAGGAGGCTGGGTTTTGTGCCCTGGGGACTCCGGGAGTCTCACCTTCTGCAAAATCCCCAGCAGCAGCTCGGAATCTGAAGAGTTCCTTAGTTTCTCTTCTAGGCTCTGTTTGGAGGGGGCGGGAGAGAGAGAGAGATCTCAAGGGCATTTTCACAGGAACATTAAACATGCAACAGAACGTGTTGGCAAAGCACTAAGTGATCTCTCCCCCGGGACCTGGAGCCAGTCGGAAGGGGAAGCCACAGCGGCTGAAAGCCTGACCTTCAGATGTCATGGGTTGCACCTGGATGAGTTGCAGGGAGAGTGTCAGAAGACTGACTCTTGGTTCGCATTACCTGTGGCTGCTGAGCTGTCTCCTGGGTCAGAGACTAGCTCCTTGGCTGAACTGTCAGCAGGGAATTACCAGGGAAGCCATGGCACCAAGTCCCCAGGGGCTTGCCTAGGACGTGACACCCGAGTTAAAGTGAAAATGAAGAATGTGCACGTGTGAGGCTGAGTTATAGGGGCTCCAGAGTCAGGCAGACTGTCTGGAATGTGACACAGGGCAAGTCACATCATTGCTTCAGAGCTCCTTACCACACCTTAAAAGGCCCTGCAAGACCCGGCCGGCCCCTCTCTCTGACCTTTCTCCCACCACCCCGTCCCATCCCTGGTCACTCCACTCTGGCCACAGTGGCTGCCTTGCTGCTCAACGACAGCTGACTTGTCCCCACCACAGGGCCTTGGCACATCCTGTTCCCCAAGACCTTCCATGGCCAGCTGCTTCACTTTTCAGGGAGGTCTTCCCCGAATTCCCTACTTTGATGAATGGTCCCCCCCAGTTGCTCCATTCTCCATTTCCCTGTTTTATTGGCTTTACAGCCACTCTCATGTGATGTTTTCTTGTTTATTCATTTATTTTGTTATTCTCTGGCTCTCCCACAAAAGTTGGGCCTCCTCTGTAATGAATACCACTGATCCCTGGTGCCTGGCTCATGGAAGGCATTCAATAAACATTTGGCAACTGAATAAAAATACTAGCTAACACTTAACGTGCATTTACCATGAGCTAGGCACTGATTCACGGGCTTTTGTACTCAAATAATATGGACAACACCGTATCAGGTAGGTATCATTATATCTCCCATTTTACTAATATTATAAAAAAACTATGGCACAGAGAGATGCAGTCACTTGCCCAGTGTCACACAGCATGTAGGGGGTTGGACCAGGATTCAAAGCAGGCAGGCTGTCTCCTGGGTCTGAGCTCTCAACTACTGCACTCTTCTTTCAGTTGACCTCTCTGGTCAGATGTGAGTGACAATAATAGTACCCACCTCATGGGTGTTTGGGTGAGCCTAAGTCAGCATTTATCATGGGCACGTGAATAATCATGGGAGCTACTGAATGGGAAGCTATGGATGCTATTATGAAGCTTTTGGGTTAAAAATGTGCATATCCCTACTGAACAGAGACGATCTCTCAGAGTGCCAAATGTTTGATGTCAATGAAATAACACGGATGACTAACCGCCACCCCATAAGAGGGGGCAGACCCAGGGAGGAATACGGATCCAGACTGACTCATCCCGGTGAGCTCACCGCCCATGAATCATGAACGAGGCAGGGTCCATTAAGCCCCTCTGTTGGCACGAGGGAGGCCGCTGCCAGGCCATTCGCCTGTGCAGGACGGCAGGTCTCCGGGGCGAGGGGAGGCCACCCCTTTGGCCTCGGAACCTCAAGCTACTCTGAGATGATTTTGTCCAGTGCCGGATATACAGAAGACAACACTGAGGACGGGGCGGGACGGCCTGCGACCGCTCACCGCGCTCGTGAGAGCGTGGCTTCCTGCTCTCCTGAGCACCTGGCGTTTTAGAATGGCCGAGGGCGGCGGTGTCCCAGTGATCAGAATGGTCATTGGCTTAAAAAAATAACATGAAAATGATCGTGAACCGTCCATGATCCTGAAAACCCGACCGGAAAGGGAGCCGGGAGGAGGACTCGGTGGGACCGCTGGCCGCGGGTCTGCCCTGCTGCCGCCCACCCGGGCCCAGCCCGGGACCGGGGCCCGGCGCGGCAGCCGAGGCGCTCACGTGGCGCGAGGGCCGGGGCCGTGAGCCCGAGACCGCCCGGCCCTCCCCGCCGCGCGCCCCGCCGCCCACCTGCCAGGGGAAGGAGCGCAGCGCGCGCGCCGCCAGGAAGCGGCGCTCGAAGCTCCACAGCAGCCGCTCGATCCCCGCGTTCTCCTCGGGCGCCATGGCGGGGGCGGGGCCGCGGCGTTGCCGGGAGACCGGGCGGAAGCGGGGCCAGCGCCGGGAGGAGGCGGCCCCTGGGGCGGGGCCATAGTGCCCTGGGGGCGGGGCTGGGGCGGGACCAGAGTGGTGAGGGCCCGGGGCGGGGATTAGGGCGGGACCAGACGATGCCCAGGTCCGGGAGGCGGGGCGCAGAGCTCAGGGCCGGCCGAGGCTAGACCCGAGTCCGGACCTGGGAGGCGGGCCCGGGGCGGAGCGTAGGCTGGTCTTGGGGCGTGCCCAGACGTGGGGAGGCGGAGCTTAGAGAGGGCCCGGCGTGGGGCGGGGTCCAGGGTCCGGGAGGCGGGGCTTTGGGCGGGGCCAAGCGATGATCCGGGCGCTTGAGATGCGACCCAGACGGGGCTTGGGGAGGGGTCGAGGCGTTACTTGGGGAGGGTTTGGGGCAGGCCTAGGAGCAGGGACAGGGGCGGGGCCCTGGAGGAGGAGTTTCGGGCGGGGCGGAATGCGGGTCTGGGGCCGGGCGGGCAGCGAGGGGTGCCTGGCCCCGTGATCATTCTCGCTGGTCCTGCCCCTCCAGGAGGGTCTTTCTGGAAGGGGCCGTCCGGGTGGCTTTATCCGAGCCTCCTCCCCATCAGCGCCACCTCTGGGACCGGGCAGTCTTGCGTTCACCAAGTACTTATTAAGCGCCAGCTGTGTACCTGGCGGTGTTAGGCCTTGGGAGATGGAACCGTGAGAAAACCCAGATGTGGACCCTGCCCTCCAGGTGCTCTGGGTCTCGCAAGGACAAGTAGACGTGGAAGTAATTATCACACAAGTATGAAAGTACAATGGCAACGTCTTCCGCTGTGGGAGTTTTGATCCTGCAGGGAAAGGAATCTGGAGGGAGAGCAGGAGCTGGCTCCTCGGGCGGGGGTGGCAGGGTGGGGGAGGTAGGGTACAGAGGTGGGAATGGGAGAGTGGAAAAGAAAAAAAAAAAGGTATTTTAGTTCAAAGTTCTTGTGTCTTGAGTTGAAAGGCAGGGCAGTTAGCAGCGCACTGGTGCTGCCCCTGGAACTCGAACTGTGTTCAAAGTCTGAAACGTTTACCTTAGCAAATCCCTCATAAAATTCCATGTGGAGAGTCCCAGGAGCTAATTTGTTAAATATACTCGCAGAAGGTAGGTGAGGAAACAGATTAAATCTTATTACCTTCTTTCGGATGAGAAACACTTGAGCCCTGCTCAACCATGAGAACAAGAGAAGGCAATTAATTCTAATTGAATACAATTATTCTCTCATATCTGTTGTTCCCTCCCCAGAACCAAGGGAGCATGAGATCTGACAAAAAAAATTGTTTTTTATTCTCTGAATGCTGTTGATTTAAATAAAGATGGTGGGCCGTGGTTCTTGCTGTGTGTGTTCAGACAGATCAATGGTTTCTGGGTCTGAGATGCTGCGCACATCCTCTCAGTCACTGCGTCCTGAGACAGTTGACCGAGAATCTTAACCAGGGCTGGATCTTGCTGGCCAGGTGAGGCTGGCTTCAGAGCTGGGTCAGGTGCACTGGTTTGCTTTGGCTGTTTTGCTCAGTTCTATGCCTGCTGTAGGCAATGAAAACTAATGAAAACGGGAGCAGGTGAGTTACACTCATACATCCCAGGCTTATTTTATTAACTCACGTAATAACTATTAATTACCTTTTCTCTGAGGAGCAAAAGGGCATGGACAGTCAATGCCATGGTAAGTAAACCTGCATGATGTTATACTAAGATATTAATACATCTAGGCTAGTTCAGCATTTCCCGATGCCATAGTTGGAAAGCAGATTGAGGAAGGACTCTGTGGGGCCACAGAACTGACCTGTCCCCAGAGAAGGAAACTTTTTCTTGGTGTTGTGGGCTCTTGGGAGGGACAGAGGTCATACGTCTTAGATCTGAATCTGGAAGGAGCAAGGCACTAAAAGGGATTTTTTTTTTTTTTTTTGAGACAGAGTCTCACTCTCTTGCTTGGGGTGAGTGCCGTGGCGTCAGCCTAGCTCACAGCAACCTCAAACTCCTGGGCTCAAGCAATCCTACTGTCTCAGCCTCCCGAGTAGCTGGAACTACAGGCATGTGCCACCATGCCCGGCTAATTTTTTCTATATATATTTTTAGCTGTCCAATTAATTTCTTTCTATTTTTGGTAGAGACGGGGTCTCGCTTCTTGCTCAGGCTGGTCTCGAACTCCTGAGCTCAGAACGATCCGCCCGCCTCGGCCTCCCAGAGTGCTAGGATTACAGGCGTGAGCCACTGCGCCCGGCCTTAAAAGGGATTTTTTAATGTCCCATGGACCTTAAAGGCATTGTAAGTTCAGGTGCAAGTACAGATTAGGGCAGATGCTTAAAACAAAAGGTAAAATTCCATGCGGTGTTGATACGATGAGAAGCATTTGGACAATCTGAGCCATCCTCCAGTTGCAAGAGGGGGTGTGTATGCGCACAAACTATAGTAAAGATTCAACTTCTGGATCTGAGGCTTAAAAGAAAATAATAATAACCTAAGGCATTTTCATCGTACGGAATGGTTGCCTTTTAGAAATTGTGCTGTGGGCATGGAAGTTCAATCAGTCCATCGAGGTTTTTTTTCTTTATCTCTCTTATGGTTAATGGTTTCTGTAGAAAAGGACCAATTGATTTCTTTCTAAAATGTTGCTTCAGGGTGTGGAGACCTTTATAGGTCATGTTTCAACTTACAGAAAATTTTTATAGTTCAAATATAAATTACATTAAATGTGGACTTTGTAATGGAATTTAAGGTTAAGTAAAGTTCCCACTTTCCTTAGGCTGTTTGTAATTAATGCTCAGGGGGCCCCATGCTGTCAAGACAGGAGTGTGTCAAAGCAGAGGATTGGTCAGGGACAGGCGTGATAAGGAAACGAGAGGCTCAGTCTAATGACATAACTATTGAGAAGCAGAATGAGGCGCACCAGGGCCATGTAATGCTTTGGTTGGTGGCAGGACCTGTGTTATGGGTTAAATTGTACCCCTAAAAGGATAAGTTGGAAGTTCCAATCCTCGACACCTAAGAATGTGACCTTATTTGGAAATAGGGTTTGTGTAGATGTAACCAAGTTAAGACGAGTCATACTTATCACTGGGGGCGAATCCAATGACTGGTGTCCTTATAAAAGAGGACGCCCTGTGAAGACAGAGATGGGGGAAGGTGGCCACATGGTGACAGAGGCAAAGATCAGAGTGATGCGTGTGCAAGCCAAGGAACACTGAGGATTGTTGGCCTCCACCAGGAGCTAGGAGGACAAAGAGGGATTCCTCTCTGCAGGTTTCAGAGGAAGTGTGGCTCTGCTGACACCTTGATTTTGGACTTCAGGCATCCAGGTCTGCGAGACAATAAATTTCTGTTGTTTTCAACCACCCAGGTTGTGGTTCTTTGTCACTATAGCCCTAGGAAATGAATACAACTGGCTGCACAATTTTCAGAGCCCAGTGCACAGCCAAATATGGGCCCGTGTTAAAAAATCAGGAATTTTGGCTGGGCATGGTGGCTCACGTCTGTAATCCTAACACTCTGGGAGGCCGAGGTGGGAGGATCGCTTGAGCTCAGGAGTTTGAGACCAGCTTGAGCAACAGTGAGACCCTGTCTCTACTAAAAATAGAAAAATTAGCTGGGCGCTGTGATGCGGACCTATAGTCCCAGCTACTCAGGAGGCCGAGGCAGGAGGATCACTTGATCCCGGGAGTTTGAGGTTGCTGTGAGCTAGGTTGATGCCATGGCACTTTAGCCTGGGCAACAGAGCAAGACTCTGTCTCAAAGAAAAAAAAAACAAAAAAAGAATCAAGAATTTCAAGACTGTGACAGCAGATTATTAAACAGCTCTAAGCCTTGTGGGACTGTTCGGGTTGAAAGTCCCTGAGGCCAGCTGGGGTTGCTGGGTTCTCAGAGTGCCGGACCCCCGTGGCATGCAGCAAGTGGTTGAAATGAGTTATTACAATGCACGATGATCAACTACAGGAGGTTCAAAGACCACTTACTTCTTTTTCCTATGAATGGCTGAGTATGTCACACTAGCCACAAACAGACCCTCGAGAACTCTGATGACGCCGCTGAGCCCAATGACTGTGCTTTGGAGAGCAGATGCCCTCTGTATCTCCACTCCTATTAAAAAAACCAGAGGGTTTTTAATTGCCCAATTATTAAGAGGCTGTTCTGGCTGCTCCTGGTTCTCTGGGAAGTTTCCAATCCAGCTGCTAGTGAATATTAATTATGGAAATGAAATGTACATTTAACCCAAGAAAGTGCTCACTCTAGAGAAAAATCTCATAGGGAAAATTGTTGAAAGCCGATTTACTAAATGACCTCTTCGCCAAATGACCCATTTGCCTAATGGCCACTTTGCCAAATGACCAATTTGCTAAAAGCCAGTTCTCTGGAAATCAGTTTGAGGATGTCCTGCTTATCGGCAACTGACAGTTGAACACCTTACCCCAGGCTCCTGATGCGTGGTGGGACAGGGAGGGGCAAATAGTTGTAGCAAAACTTTTAAGCTTAAGAAGAAAAAAATCCTCGGTAATTTGGTGAATCGGACATTTATTTAATTAATTTTCAGCAAAAGGAGCTGCTTCCTGTCCGTTCACAAGTAGATCATGGGCAGTGGCTTAGCAGCAGGGAAAGGATGTATTATACCTTACTCCTTTTTAAGTGCAATAAACACTCAATAAATCACTGGACAGTATCTAAGCCTCTCCTGGCAGAAGAAAGGATGGCCAGTGTTTGTAAACAACCTGTTAAACATGGGTGACACCAAACCTCAGAGATGAGTTTATTCCTGCTTTCTATCACCCAGATTTAGGGTTTTGAAGTCTTAAGCATTAGCAATCCCATTTCTGACGTCCCGGGTCTTGTTTTCAGCAATGAGAGAGATTGTAAGGCTTTGTTCCTCTCCTCTGAGCAGCTTTCTGCACAGCTGAAGGAAGGCTGATTCTCTGTATCTATCCGGGGCATCTTGGGGGCAGGCCGTACGCTATTTCCTGGGGATCAGAAGGATTACAGCCTGACTTTCTTCATGGAGCTCCTTCCCTTTGGCCGAAAGGCGCTGTGGCTTCCCCACTTCCTCCGCCATCTGTGTAGAGCTGTTGCTATTTCGCTCTGAGAGCTCCAAAGCAGCTGGGAACCAGGATTGTTCAGCTTGAATTTTTTTTTCCACCCCAGGAGCCCCCTTTTTGATTCTTTTCCATCTCAGGACAGAGCAGGCTATGCTGACAGTTTTTTGGCAGTTGCTTTTGTATCTCACCTGGTCCACGAGCATTTCCCGGGTGACCTCCAGGGAGCCGCTGTGGGGTTCGGGGGCAACTCCCAGGAGCTTGCACATCAGTGGGTAGATGTGACTGCTGTCAAAAGCCTCAGCCAGGCGATTCCTCTTGGAATCTGGCCCAAAAGCTCTGAGTACGGTCTTCGCGTCCATGAGGACATTATGAAAGCCATGATCGCCTTTGTTGAAATATAGTATAATTCGCTGAAAAACAATAATAATAAAAAAGCCATTTCGGATTCCAATCCTCTGAAAGAAATCTGTCCCTTAGTTAATGTCATGCTTGTTGGATTTATGAAATCTTTGAAAATTTAAACTACAAGGACACTGCTGCCCGCAGTGGCAGAGAGAATACCAAGGCGCTAAAAGTCTTTAAGAAAGAGAATGAAGAAAGCATGCCCATTGGAAACAACAAGAAAATAATAATAGTACCAACGAGACTGCTAAGCCCAAACATATAGCGCTTACTATGTACCATGCGTTGTCCTGAATGCTTTATGAATATACGTTCACTCCTTTTATCTGCACAGCAGCCCAGCAAGGTGCTATTATGATCATCTCTATGATCGGCTGGGGAAACTGAGGCACAGAGATTAAGGAACCTGCCCTGAGTCATCAGTAGCAAGCGCTACTATGTATGTATGTATATTTTTTGAGGGGTGGTTAGGAGGGGATCGGGATTCTAGGTAACTGTTTATTAATAAATGCCAAGTAGCTTTTTTGTCTGTCCCGCTTTTCAAATGACGAAGTAACATCAGTGTCATGACACTGTTTATATGTTCTCAGACCAACATGTATATTGTAGCATGTAAGAAACATGATGCTGTGTACATTGAGAAATAGGTCTGATATTTGTGACCTGGTGGATACGGAAAGTGCCTGTCTGCTCAGCTCAGGCTGAAGAAACCAACCCAACCACCTTTGAGGCCATGGGGTGGCCCGTCAGGGATGAATGCCCTAGTAACGGTCTCACAAGCACTTCCGTCCCTGAGGTGGGTGAGCTCCACTGTACCCTGCACTGCAAGGCAGCGGGTGGATGGGAATCTGCAAAGTGCATTCAGTGAGAGGCTTTGAGACCCAGTGGATTTTCTGCCTAGTGGTGAGTTCAGCAAAAGAGTAAACTGATCACAGAATCCTACTCCCTCAAACTGTCTGGCTGGGCAATTGAGAATGTGCGTGTCGCATTAAATGCCCTCAAGGCACTCCCCAAACTGTTCAGTTACAAAAGCAGGAACCAGGTTTACAAACAGGCTACGTGACCGTGGAATTTCTCCTTGGCAAGGCCTTAACTGTGGGCATGTGACTGATCACAGTGTTCTGGGCCACTCGAGGGATAAAATATTAATATATCTTAGGTGATAAACTGTTGCATTTTACTGTGAGTGTCTCCACCAACATGAAACAATAACCCCATGAGTTTTCCTGTACCCGTTAGACTCTGGAGTTGTAACAAGCTGAGAGTAAACAAGTTGCAAACATAATTATCACATTTGGTTCCTGTTCACAGCAGGAGTTCTTCAAGTTCCACCTGGGGCTGTCTTCTGCCATGTGATGTTTATAACATCATCTAAACTTTGTTTCTGCCATGAATTACTGGTTGGCAGTTAACAAAAACCACAGCACCTCATTTATCTCTCCCAATTAGCATTGATTTTAGCGTTTTCTTCTTTAAGCTTGTTTATTTATTTTTTTATAACAGCTTTATTGAGATATAATTTATATACCACACGGTTCACACATTTAAATTATACAGTTCAATGATGTTTAGTGTATTCACAGAGTGGTGCAACCATCGCTAGAATCAATTTCAGGACATTTTCATCACCCCCAAAAGAAACCCCGTACCCATCAGCAGTCACAACCCATTTTCCCTGACTTCCTCCCGCCCCTGGCTCCTGGAAACCACCAATCTGCTTTCTGCCTGTTCTGGACACTTCGTATAAATGGAATCATACAATATGTGGCCTTTTGAGTCTGGCTTCTTTCACTTAGCATCATGTTTTCGCAGTTAATCCATGTTGCAGCGTGAATCAGTGCCTCATTCCTTTTTTTGGCTGTGTAGCATTCTATAATAGGGATGGACCATATTTGTTTATCCATCCATCTGTTGATGGACATTTGGGTTGTTGCCACTGTTTGGCTATTATGAATAATGCCGCCATGAGCATTCGTGGATACGTTTTCATGTGAACAAGACTTGCAGGCTTTTTGATATGAGAAAATGAGAACCAGTGGGGTGGCTTTCTTGGTGAATCTTTGGTGATCTGTGTGTAATGATCGAGTACACAGGCTTGGGGTCAAACCTCAACCTTACATTTCTCATCTCAAGTCACTTCTCTCTAGGCTCTGAGTTCTTCTTCATTGAAATGGGGGAACTAAGAGCCTTTATTTTATAGGGTTGTTAGGAAGACAAAAATGAAGTACCTCCTGTTAAGTTGTTAGTGCAGTGCTGGGCCCAGTTTTGATGAATAATGATGTTGGTCATTATTGTTGCGCAGTGATAATTTGGGGCAGTGTTGGTTGGGCGGGATGTGGGGGCAAGGGGTCGGGAACACTTAGGAACCAGTGGGTTACAACTTATAGCATGTGCACTTACGTTTTAATTTTTTCAGAACTGTCCTTCTCTAGTAGTTGTCTCCCAGATCCAAGACAACTTTATTCATTTTAGAAGCAACTTACCCCATTGATGTTGTAACCAGAGTCGGCATACATCACGATTGGCAGAACCCGCTCATGTTTAGCAAAGTGAAAGTGTTCTGGAAATTCCTCCTTCTTGTAGACGTTGAGGCGAGGGTGTGCATTCTTCAGCACCTGGTAAAGGGCTTCCTCCTGTCCTGGCTTGGGGAGGAGCACATGAATTACAATTCATTCTCTTTTTGGTTCTAGCATTTTCTCTGCAATCTCTACAGCTAACACATTTTCCTTTCTGATAATAGAATTTCTATGGCTGCTTTCACCGGCAAATCCTCTCATATTTATTTATCAAATTTCTGTTTGGCAGTAGACATAATTCTCAGTTCTTAGTGACAACACTTTGTCTAACTTGCATATAAATTGACTTTGCCCTGAAATATGGAATGGACTAGAAGGATGAAACTTCTAACACTTTGGAGATCATAGTTTCACTGGCTATTTTATTAGTTAGCATAAGCTGATGTTGACATTACGAGAGACTTAGGCAGTTCTGAATAACCAGTCGAGTTCCTGATATTTGCATGTTAAATCGCAGATGTTCCCAATTTGAAACGGTTTTCTTATGCTATGTTCTCAACACACACAGCTTCTTCAAGGATGTCCCAAGCTGCAGTCTTGGGAAATTATGATTTTTCTTATTTGGTTTCATAGGAATTTTAGAAGCTTATGCTGCTCCTCAAAATGAACTCCAGAGAGAAACACGTGCGCACACACACACATACACTTGACTCTGTTTATTTGGGGCCTGTGATAATCAAAAGTGCTATTTTCAACAAATACTTCTGAGAAATAATCTGAGCACTTAGTTGGATGCAAAAGAGTGGGTATTTACTATTCTACCCTTTAATTAGCATAATCAGTGTTTCCAGTAGCAATAGCAATTGGAAAATTGCTGGTTTTATTAGGTTCATTATTCTCCCTTAGTGTAGTGTTGCGTCAGTGTGGCTATGAGTGTTAAGTTGCTTCTTTAAAACAAGGGTTGGTACTTCCTACAGGCAAATCCTGACTCTCGGGTTGTGTACAGAGTCCACCAAACTCTTCGGAACCAATAATTGGAGGAAAAGTTTCACTTTGGTTTTGCATTTTGTCTGGTCTGTTCATTTAGGGGACAGAATTTAAAGGTGCACATGTTTTGGGGAGGCCAATGAACAGTCCATCACGGTTGCGCTTTGGTGGGAAGCATGCGTGGTCAAGGGAAAGGAGCCAGGAACTTGTTCTGGGGAGCGATCTGGTAGAAAGAGATGGACTCGGTGCATTTGAAATTCAGAAGTCAAGGTCGGCTCTGGGAATTTTCCTTGCTTTTCTGCTGAGCAGAAGGAAAGCTAGCTGGCCAGGATTCTGTGTTCTCTCCCCCTGCCCTTTTGGAGGTTAGGTATTCTTAGAGCCGCTATAATGCATCATAAAGACACAGCTTGGGCCAATATTAGGATAGTTATTGCGCTGTTAAGGTTCTTTTAGGCAGCAGTTGCTGGACTTGTCTAGCTCACAACTCTCCAAAGTCTGGAAGCTGTTAATATTTCCTAGGAGACTCAGCTTACACCTGACAGCCGTCTTGGCCTCCCCACCCACTCTCCAAATTCCCTCCTGGTGGTAGCCTAACACGGGGTCCTCTTACAGATCCTTGTCAGCCACAAGGACCTCACGCAGATTGTCCATCTGCCATTTTACTCTCTGATACTCTGCAGCTCTTCAGGGAGAGGCGAGACCTGCCCTCTAGTTTGTGTGGTTTGCCTGGGTCTTACAGGCGTGGCTGCCTGCCTTTCTCTGGGAGTTAGGAACTTCTGGACTTGGTGAAATACCTCAGCCACTGATCATGCTAAATTATCGGGGACACTCATTTAAAATCCAAGCCAGCTCCAAATGGATCCTCTCTCTTTATGGCCTGACCATTAATGAAGTCCTGCTGGAATGTGAGGACACTCGTGGGCTGTGAACAAGGGACGCAAAAGCTGCCAGGAATCCCATCTTTGCAGCATGAAGGCATGTCACTTCTCGAGTGTCTTGATGGCTTCTAGTAGAATTGGTGTCATTGAAGGAAAACGTTTTGGCCACATTGAAGGCTAATGAAGCCATCTCCACACAGGCAGCCTGTAAGAGACTGGGGACAAGGATGGACTTTCCCAGTGGTGGACAGGGGCCAGGCTGCCTCCTACAGCCCTGCCCAGCAATGCAGATTTGCCCCTAGAAGACACGGGAGGGGCACCGGCTGGGACACTGCCCCCGGGGGGCTGCCCCAGGCTGCAGGTTTCTGTGATTGCAGCGGTTTCCTGCCAGCTTCCTGGAGAGCTGGCTGAGGCCCTGGCCCCTCGGTGGGAGCTGCCAATGGCAGAGGGAGACACAACAATTTGATGCCCACTTGCCAGACAAGTGGCGGAGCGTCAGTCGGCTGGCTCCGTGCCGGCTCCTCTTTTTGCACACCCGTTTATGAATTTAGCCAAGAGGAAAAACACTCAGATTAGGAATTGAGCAGAAAGAAACAAAGTCTTGCAAATAAACAGCAATGAGACAAAAACCATGAACAAGAAGAACGACAGGCAAAGAGAATCCTACCAGAAGCTTCCTGTCAGTGAACGACTACTGTAGCGGGAGAGAGAGAGACCCCGGGTTTGGCATAGTGAATTAAGGGAGACTGTGCAGACCGGCCTAGCAGCTAGGTCAATACCCGAGTCACTGTGAAATCCGGCCCTGAATGTTTTGGCCACAGAAGTAATATGGTGTCATGGTTGAGGGTTGTGGGTTGTTGAACCCAGAGTGAGTTGAAATCTGAGCTCTGCCTCTCAATAGCTATGCGACCTTGAGAAGTCCAACCACTGCTCTGTGCCTCAGTTTACTCATCTGTTAAATGGCATAATCATAGCATCTATCTCAGAGTTGTCATGAACTAATACATAGTGTTACGAACTGGTATATAGTAAGTGTTATGAATGTTATTTTCTTGGGAGGTCAGAATTTATTTGTCCTCTCTCTTTACCATCTTTTAATCAGGCCTTGAAGCCCTGTCTCCTTCATGAACTGTCGGTATTTTCATGATGGTACTGCTAGAAAACAGGTCAGAGTTGAAACCGGGAAAACATGAATGTGAGCGCCAGAGCGGCCCTTACTGGCTACTTTGAGAAGTTGCTTTATTCCCCGCCCCTGTGCAAGGAAGGAAACAAGTGTTCCAAGAGGCTGGCCCTCCCCACCTCAAGGAGCTGTTACGAAGATCAAATGAGACCACACGTGATAGAAGTTTGAAAAAGATTCTGAAGCATTGCACAATGGGAATGTGCTTTTTGTATTTTTAATTAAATTAATATGTTTTGGAATATATTTTTTAATTCTACGTAGTGAACTTACAATTATGTTTCTTTTTTCTTTTTCATTTTTTTTTTTTTTTTGAGACAGAATCTTGCTCTGTCACCTGGTCTACAGTGCAGTGGCATCATCACAGCTCTAAGCAACCTCAAACTCCTGGGTTCAAGCAATCCTCCTGCCTCAGCCTCCTGAGTAGCTGGGACTACAGGTATGCGCCACCATACTGGCTAATTTTTCTATTTTTAGTAGAGACGGGGGCTCACTCTTGCTCAGGGTGGTCTCTAACTCCCGACCTCAAGCGATCCTCCCACATTGGCTTCCTAGAGTGCTAGGATTACAGGCATGAGCCACCTCGCCTGACCTAATTCTGTTTCTTTTTAACCGAGAGGACAAAAGTCTCTCCCCAACTCCCACCAACCCTATCCCTCTGCTTTTTTTTTCATAATAAGATTCTTATCCTTCTTGCCCCAGTGCAAACAATGTATTAGCTTTCAGCCCTTCTGTCCACTTGTGAAAATGTCAGCATTCTGGCTGAACCTGAATCAAATATTTTGGATGACCACAGGCAAGACAGTGCTTATTAATGCCTGAGACGCATCCCGGAGCCCATGACCTGGCTGGGACTGTTCTAACGAAGTACAAAACACTGGTGGCTTAGGACGACAGAAGGAAATCCTCTCATAGTTCTGGAGGCTTGACGTCGGGAATCGGCAGGGCCACTCGCTCTCTGAAGGCCCCGGGGAGGACCCCACCCACCCCAGCCTCTCCCAGCTTCTGGCGGTTGCTGGTCCTCAGCGTCCTTCGTCTTGTGGACGTGTCTCTCAAGGTCTGCTGCATCATCTCTCAGACTTCTCCCCTCTGCGTCTCTGTTGCTAGTCTTACTGGATTAATGTCCACCCTACTCCAGCAGGACCTCGTCTTACTAATGACATCTGCCATGACCCTGCTTCCTAATAAGGTCACATTCTGAGGTTCTCGGTGAAGGTGAATTTTTGGAGGACACTATTCAACCCGGTGAAAGGCGGGGCTCCCTCATTTCCTTCCCTCCTCCAGAAATGGGGAAATTGATTGAGACCCCTCCCTCTCAGAGAGAAAAGCTTCCTGAACTTCCAACAATGAATTATGCGAATATTAGACACAGAAGAGCACTAAGGATTGTGTGTAGCATGTGGCCCGCCTTTTTCCAGGCGGTGGCAAGGTTAAGGCGAATGCTAATCCCAAGTGTGTTTTACAAGTATTTGGCGTTTCCTTGTTATTGTAAAACGTGCACAGGATTGTGACGTCTGAGGCTTCAGTCTCGGGTGGGATCAGCAAAGTCAGACGTGAAGCGACCTGGGTGAGCGGGACAGAAGGTGACAGAGGCCGGCTGAGGGCGGAGGTGCGGGCCACGCGGCTGGGAGCTGACTGCGTGAGGAGGGAAGCTGGAGTTGACCTCGGGTTTGAGAGCCCATCTGGCCTGGCCGTAAGATTTAACAGGAGGACTTGCAAAAAATGCACTTTTCGAGGCCCACCCAGACCCACTGAATCAGAGTCCCCTGGGCGGGGGCCCGGGAGGCTCTGTTTTAAAACCAGCCCAGCTGAATCTCATGGTCAGATGAGGCCAGGCAGCTGGGCTCAATCTAGGGCACGGTTTCCAAACGTGTCCTTGCTTCAAAAAAGCCTGATGCCGCGTCGTGCCGCAGAGGGTGGGGTTTGATCACTGCGGGGTGTGGCCTGGGCTTTGGCACATTTGAACGATCCTCAGCTGACCCTAAAGTGAAGGTGCGTTTGGGAACCTGGGTGTGGGTTGCACCTGAGCCCGGGTGGTGCGGCGTAGCAAGGGTGTGGGTCGGCGGCCGCTAAGGCAGGTAGACAGCGGGACAGAACCCGGGGCGGGGGACCAGCGTGGCAGAGGCCATCAGGGCTGGTGGGCACAGTGTCAGGGCCTGTAACAGTGTTAGGCCTGAGTGCTTAGACCTGAAAAAATTTCACTGGCTCCTAAATGTGAAAACTGCAACATTGAAATTTTTTTTTCTTTTTTCTTTCTTTTTTTAATTTATTTTTTTCCTTTTTTCTTTCTTTTTTCTTTATTTATTTTTACATTCCCAAGACAGTGGAATGGTTCAGTCTTCACTAGTGGAGAAAGACCTGCAACATTGAAATGAACGCATGTTGAGTGCATCACAACCTTGTCAACTGGTCGGCTGCCACTGAGAGCGCTGTACCTCCGTTGTACCTGTAACATGAGTACATTTTAATGAGTTTACTATGATGTAGACTAGAGCCTTCAAAAGTAAAAATGCCCGCTTGGGGTTGGGTTGGGGGTAGTGGGTGGACAAAGGTCTTAAAACTTCATTGTGGGCAGATAGCCCATCCTAAACACCACAATTTGAAAACAGGGCCTGTTTGCCAAGAGGCTTTTGAAAATAGCTCCTATTTTAAATGAGGAACTCTGGCAGGAGTGGGCTGGAGCTACGCCCAGCTAAGAGAGGGGTGGGTGGGTGGCGGTCAGCCTGGTCCTTGCTGGAGTTTGCTGCTCAGAGTGAGATTCCCGGACCGGGGCAGAGTCCCAGGCCCCGACGGGAACCTGATTTCAGCAAGGTCCTCAGCACGGCAAAGTTTGAGAAATCCCGGGCTAGGAGAGCCTGGGAAACATCCAGATGACAGCTGTATTCTCTCTCTCCCCTTCTCCCCTTCCCTCTCTCTGTAATCTTTATAGACTCATGAGTTTTTATGTATACCATCTCT
Source organism: Indri indri (assembly GCA_004363605.1). Lineage (NCBI taxonomy): Eukaryota > Metazoa > Chordata > Mammalia > Primates > Indriidae > Indri > Indri indri. The sequence continues at coordinate 4,260 of RJWJ010003798.1, read as the reverse complement.
TACGATCAATTCCAGTCATTTTTAATTTTGATGCTTAAATTATCCCCAGTCTGGCCAGTGGGAACCCTACGGGCTAATCCCTGTGAGACCATAGATTCTTATTATTCACTCAGTATATTTTAGTTTTTACTTTAAACCTTTGTTATGGAAAAGATTCAGTGCTTTCCATGTTTGTATTTGATCATGAACCTCCCTGTGCCCATCACCAGCTTCAACAACTATCAACTCTTACCAGCCTGGGTTATTTTGAAGCAAGATATCTTCTACTATTTAGCTAGTGTTCAAATTTCCCTAACTATCTCAAATGAGTTTTGTAAATAGCTGTTTCATTTGAATCAGGGTCAAAGCAAGTACATTATAGACTTTTAGGCCAGCCTGGAAAGCGAGTGTAGAACTGCGTGGACTTGGCTTGCCTTGCCCACATGCTGGCGTGGATGAGAGCCTAATTTAAGCAGGAGGCTGAAGTTCAGCAAGAAGCTGAAGTGACTCAGGGCAACTTAAACAGGCATCTTTCAGGTGGGCTCAGGACGAATCTTCACTGACCCTGCATGGGCGGACAGGAGCCTGTTCCCCAAAGCTGGGGTCTCCTTGACTCGGCCCTCATTTCCTTAAGGGCAGAAATGGGTTCTGCTCTTTGTGACGTTCTGTGCGGCTGCAGCATGTGGTCTTGGCCAAAAGGATGGGTCACTGAGTGACAGGGACAGCGTGTGAAGGACCCTGGTCTGTTGTCCTCTCGATGCCCTTCAAATGAGGTCTCAAGCCCACAAAGATTTTCCGTGATAAAAGGACTTACAGAAGACAGATTTATCTAAAACATGTTTGGGAGACTTTCAGTTTATCGAGGGGTTCAGTTGCCTTAGTCGTGTGGCCTGAAAGGTGGGCAAACTATACCTGGGGAAAACTCCAGGAGAGGTAACAAGGGCATTCTTAAGCCCGTTGCTGTCCTGTTCTCTCTTTGGTTTTTCTTTTCCTTTTTTTTTTTTTTTTTATTTTGAGAAAAAGTCTTGCTTTGTTGCTTGGGCTAGAGTGCTGTGGCATCAGCCTAGCTCACAGCAACCTCAAACTCCTGGGCTCAAGTGATCCTCCTGTCTCAGCCTCCCGAGTAGCTGGGACTACAGGTGCAAACCACCACACCTGGCTAATTTCTCTATTTTTAGTAGAGTGGTGTCTCACTCTTGCTCAGGCTGATCTTGAACTCCTGAGCTGAAGCGATCCTCCTGCCTCAGCCTCTCAGAGTACTGGGATTACAGGTGTGAGCCACCACACCCGGCCTGTTTGGTTTTTCTGAGTAATGTCAGCTTTGGAATGTATTGAAGGTCCAGTGGAAATGGGAATTGGTTGGACCCTGGGAGAGTGGCGAAGAGATGAGACCACCCAGGAGCAGGTAGGGCCTTTGATGGGGAATTTATGGTCAGTGGTTGCGGAGGAGAAGGGCAATAATGCAGGGCTGATGTCCCTGGAGTTAGGTGTTTTAGGGAAAGGGTTCTTAGAGAGCAAAGATCATTGCGTCAGCTAGCTATTGCTGTGTAACAACTTAGCCCCAAACTTAGAAGCTTAACACAACAGATGCTTATTATTGCGTAGGTTCTGTGGGTTAGGAGCTAGGAGTGGCCTAGCTGGGTTGTTGCAGCCAGCACCTGTCACAAGGTTGCAGTCAAGCTCTTGGCTGGGGCTGAAGTTATCTGAAGGCTGGACTGGGGCTGGAGGATCTGCTTCCCAGTTCACTCATGCGATTTCTTCCTTAGTTTCTCATTACAGGGGTCTCTCCCTTGGCTGCCTGGGTGTCCTTACAATGTGGCAGCTGGATTTTCCCAGAGCAAGTGATGACAGAGAGAGACAGAGAGGACAAATGAGCACTGACATGGAAGCCATGGTATTTTATAACCTAATGTTGGAAGTGACATACCATCAGTGCTGTGAATTCTGTTGGCCACATAGACCAACCCTGACACAGTGTAGGAGGGGACTCCATAACGGACACCAGGAGATGGAGCTGTTAGGGGGTGTCTTGGAGGTTGGCTGCCCCAGGTTCTCAATGCTGACTGTATGTGGGAGAGATTTATTTTTTTAATTTTTGTTTTAGGGACAAAGTCTTGCTATGTTGACTAGGTGTACTCAAACTCTTGGGCTCAAATGATCCTCCTACCTCGGCCTCCCAAGTAGCTGGGGTTACAGGCATGTGCCATTGTGCCCAGAAAAATTTTAAAAAATAATACTCATGCTCAGGCCGGGTGCAGTGGCTCACACCTGTAATCCTAGCACTCTGGGAGGTCAAGGTGGGAAGATTGCTTGAGCTCAGGAGTTCAAGACTAGCCTGAACAAGAGTGAGGCCCCGTCTCTACTAAAAATAGAAAAAATTAGCCGGGCATGGTGGCGCATGCTTGTCGTCCCAGCTACTCAGGAGGCTGAGGCAGGAGGGTTGCTTGAGCCCAGCAGTTTGAGGCTACAGTGAGCTATGATGACACCACTGCACTCTAGCCCAGGCGACAGGGTGAGACTCTGTCTCAAAACAACAACAAGAACAACAACAACAACAAAAACCTCATGCGCAGACACCACTCTAAACCGACTAAATCAGGATTCCATATAGTGAAGTCATTAACCATTTTGCTCCCAGGTCTTTATAATAATTGTGCTCCTAGGAAACTTCTGGGCATGTGGGAGACAGAGATGGGAAAATAGGGTTTTAAGAAGTGTTCCTCTGCATTTGGAAAGCAGTCTTTCTTTGGCGTTTGTCTTGAGGGATGTCAGCAAACATTTCAATTGCCTTGAAGTGGGCTTGGCTGCTGGGCTGGTGGCTCTTTGAACGCAGTGTTGAACCATGAGTGGGCACATGGCAGCTGGCGTGAGTTTTTATGCCACATTTATAAAAAATAAAAGTCATGAGCCCACTGTTGGGGACCTCACCACTTGGCGGGGGGCAGGCCCACAGATAACTTCTCAAGGAAGCCTGCAGTGTGGTAGGAGCCGGCAGGATATGAGTCATAAGTTGCACGATCGACATTTGGAGTCTTCTCAGCAGCATCAAACGTCCTGACTCCCTCCCTCGTGCCATAAACGTGTTTGGTGCAGTTGCTGCCTCAGCATCCGTTTTCAGGTGTGACATAAGGTGTCCGAAACCCAGGCGCACCCCATCGTTTTTGGCCTACTTAATGCTTCCCCCTCCCCGACACCATGTAGGGGTTTGAGATGTGGCCTGTCCATCCCTTGTCTTGCTGACCCCAAACCCAGCATATTCCGTGGCTGCCGACCACGATAGAGCCCAACAGTCCACACCAGAGTCACGCCGATGAGTTCCACCCTTTGTGCGTGTTCTCTTTAAACCAGCCAATGCATGGCCCCCGCCCTGCCCAGGGAATGCCCGAGGGGGTCACATCCACAGACCCTAATAAGGCTTTTGTCCCACAGGTCCTTCCCTTCCACCCTCTGGCTCTCCACCCACTGCCTCTGGACCTCCCGTCAGCCCCTGTGGTTACCGCTCCTCTCTCCAGATCTGTGAGTAATAAACCACTCCTGCTGTTTCCCGTGTGCTGTCGAGCTGCCTCCTCCGTGTCTCGCCTGGCCACAAACTGAACCAACTTTCCTCCTGGCCGGGGCTCCCCTACAGAGCGGCTCTCCTGGTGGGGATGAACGGACAAGAGCCACCAGGGTGGCTGCCGGGATGAATAGGTTTCCTGTGGGAGGGACACCAGTCATGGGCTGGACACTTAGGCGTTGGGCTGTCCACCAGGATGGAGAAGTATCCTGTGGACACACCCATGGCCCCCTGGATCACTCTCCAGAGACAGACCTTGAGACCGCATTGGGGGAAGGTCAGGACTGGAAGATTCTGGCTCAGGAGTGTGACTCAGCTTCAGCGGGTGTCGAAGCTTCACAGAACACACTCTGAGTCTTACGGCCACTCCCCCCAGCATCCTCCTGGTTGGCCTGCTTTCTTCTGGGGGACTGTCACTCTGGGCAGCTGCCCTGGGCTGTAGACGTATTTTTCTGGAGGTGCCGACCTCCACGAGGTGTCCACGGGGTGTCCCTGAGGGCAGGGCTAAGCACACCTCATGCCTGCCGCTGGGCTCTGCTCCCTAGCACAGACCTCACGGCCTGGGGAAGGCCCGTGCTGGCTGTGGAGGCTGATCGGGGAGGGGGGACAGCCGGGCGTCGGGAGGCCAAGCCCCTGGGGTCATTCTGTGTCCCCAAGCTAAGGATTTGAGCATCTGTGACTGTACTCTTAGCCGCCGCCGCGTGGCCTCTCAGGGGGCGGCAGGG
>RJWJ010003797.1:0-82313 GCA_004363605.1 Indri indri | reverse complement strand
ATATATATATATATATATATAAATTAGCCGGGCATGGTGGCACATGCCTATAGTCTCAGATACTTGGGAGGCTGAGGCAGAAGGATCACTTGAGCCCAGGAGTTTGAGGTTGCTGTGAGCTAGGCCGACGCCATGGCACTCTAGCCCAGGCAACAAAGCAAGACTCTGTCTCAAAAAAAAAAAAAAGAATTCACAGAAAACGTGGATTCCTAGCTTCTCTGAAAAATTCAGAATATATGGAAGTGCTAAGCACACATTTCCCCACAGCAGCATTCAGCAGCAGCAATCCATTTGTGAGTCTCTACTCCTTTCCACTGTCCCTCGATGCTGAGGTCAAGTTTTTCTTATGCTTAGCTCACTGGGTTTGTTACTATCGCCTGCCTGGTCCCTGTGAGCATTTGATTTTGCAATCCCACCCCAAACTGGAAAAGCTGGATGCAGTCTCGGAGATCATCTTTTCCAACCACCTCCTCCTTATATATATGAGGTATTAGAGATCCAGAGAAATGAACTGACTTGCCCCAGTTACCCACCTCTCAAGTGTCAGACCTGCCAGTAGGTTTCAGGTCTTCCTTTAATCCATTGATTTCATCATCAAATATAATCAACCTTACTGACACTCTAGCCAAAAATACCAGAAATAGCTAAAATGTATTGAGACCTTAATATAAACTTGGCACTGTGCTTTTTTTCTAATATGTGATCTCGTTTTATTCTCATAACAATGCTATGAATTAGGAGTTCATGTTAATCCTGTTTTACAGATAAAGACATTGAGATTTAGAGAGATTAAGAAATCAGCCCAATTTCAGATAGTGAGGGTGAATCCATGATTGAAATTCCAGAGATCAATCTTTTAACTACAATATATTCACCTTCCTCTATGTGCTGAATCCCCCATTCATTTAGCGAATTTGTGAGCCCTGCACTGTTCTAGAAGCTGGGGATACACCAGTGGAGATTCACAGTGGTTGCCCTCATGGAGCTTGCAGTTCAGTAGCCTCACCAGCTGCCTTGTATCATCATTAATCTTTTATGCTATCTCATATTGCCGTATAAGTCTTATCCATGTAAAAATCTTCTGCTTGTACATTCCACTAAATTCAGGAATTTTTCTTCTCCCCTATTTCCCACAACGTTACCTGGCACAGGGATTGGCTCCTGCTAGGTGTTGTATAAATATCATTGTTCCGAATATGAATGAACACAGAACAGAAAGGATAACACAGGATGAGAGCAAGGTTTTCGTCCTCCCAGGGATTTGGCTGGGAGGCCAGGCTGGAAGCACAGCTATGTCCCGCCTGCTCCTCCATGAACAAGAACTTGCCTATCTGACCACAATACTTGCTCGGATACCTATGTATTCACAGGCCTCCCTCCCAACTTCTCTAGCCAGCCCTCCCTATTGCTGCAGAATCTTGCAATTTGGTCTATGAAACAAAAAATGAAAACTGTTTCTCTGCCTCATAGCAGACAATTCTGCTCTCTTCAATGGGAAACACAGGCCCCTTCCCCACAGGCCTCTCCCCAGTCTGCTGATGGATGCAAATAGACAGCAGCTCCAAGTAACTGGAAGGGCCCATGTGCAATTTGATTAGAAGAGGGTGCCTGATTACATCCTAACCAGAAGAGAGCTCTTCTTTGCCCAGGAAGTGGACAAAGTTCCAACCTCCTCTTTGTGATGAGATCATCTGATCACTTCGTGATGAGATATCCCCTGGGCCTTCAGCTGACAGCTGCTGTCAGCTCGAAAAGCAATTGCTGATCCCACAGACTGCAGGTGCCCGGGCCATTAGCTCGGGTGGTGTGGGCGCCAAAGCAAGACACACGGACAAAGAGTTTCTTTAGTCACCTCACAGTCACGTACACAAACCACGAATTTCCTCATGTGACTGGACCATCTCCGCAGCACCCAGTACAAGAACATGTAAAGTACATCAGTGAAAGAAGCCAACATAGTTTCCTGGCTCAAAAATAGACTCCAAGAAACAATTTATCTTCTAAATCATTGATTTATTAATAAATTCATCAATCATCTATGCAAAAGCAAACAAGCAGTGAGTACTGGTATGTTCCTGGCACACGTATATCCCCTAAACACCCCAAGTTCTTTAGTAAATCTTCATGGATCTGCTATCCTTTAAGTTAATATTTTCAAACTTTTCAGAAATATTTACCTGAGTGGAAAGAGCTGGGCTTTGGGATTATATAAACCTATATTTTATTTCAATTTGAATGTTATTTTTCTCTACCATTCTGTAGCCCTGTGACATTTACTCACTGGCAACCTCCGCAAGGCTCAGTTTCTTTAAGCAACCCTCTGAGGGGATAGAAGCAGAACTTTACATCTTAGCATTGGCCTGAGATTAAGTTAGACCATATATGTACAAAAGACTACACCATGCTTCATACCCAGGAAAGCAAGCAATGAATGGAGGCTTTGACTTTAATCCATTACATTATTAAACGTTATCTTTAAAATTGGCTTCCCTCCACAAAAGGAAAAAGCAACCATGTTTCCTTCAAATGTATATGTTAATAAAGGACTGGTATTTACCTGTTTCAATGAAGGCAGATACTGGCAAAGCCCCAGTAAATGCTATGTAAAACCAGTAATTCAGAGGAGAGATGTTTGATTCTGCTTTCTATTTTATAATTTTTAACAATTGCATATTAGAAAAAATAATAAAATTATAACATAAAGAAGCACTTGAAACTGAGAGAAAATACTTAAAATCAAGAGTAATGGGAAAATAATTTAAAGATTTCAAAATGGAGATTATTGAAAACATAAAAGCAGCGACAAAAAGGATATATATGCACAAGAGAAAAGAAATAAAAGTTATAGTGAAGGTTCATTAAATCTAGGAAAATGGCAACCTAAAGAGAGCAAAAGATAGACCATCAAAAACCAAATTAAGAAAGTATAGAGACTATAGAAAATAGGGTCTTTAATTTTCATTACTAACAAAAGCAAAAACAAAAACGCGTACACCAAATATCAGGAATAAAAATCTAATCTAAAAATCATAACTTGAATTTTATCAAAGCTCTTAAAATAAATTTTAAAGAAACAATACAGTACTTTTGAAACAAGTTTCTTAAAAAAAACAACAGATCACACTCTAATTTCAGATTTGATTTGATGGTATAATAGTGCATGAGATGAGATGAGATAAGATCCTGCTTCTAATCCTCTATTTCTACCTGCTTTTAAATTTCTTCACAAAATTAAATTCAGATATCGATTCTTCTACTTGTTCAGCATTTTGTGGGATGGCTGGTATACATGTGCAAAATGCAAACGAAAATAGGTTTAGTATCTAAATTATTCAGACACAGATGTATTTTCCATTATTCAAAGCAATTTTCTGTTGCCTTTTCTATAACATGTAGATTTAAATGTGGTATTCAGAGTGTCTTCAATTTGAATTAAAAACGAGTATCTGCCTTTTTTTTGGTACAAAAAGCAGGTGCTGACATGAAAAACATATCTGATAAGGAATATCATGGCATAAATCCCTGAGGTAGCCCTCTGGGTGTTTTAAACATTATAGACTTTTTTAAAAGGCTTTACTTGTAGGTATTTTTGCTTTTCTTTTTAGGTTATTTTGGTTGTAAGTAATAGAAAGTGAATGTAAAAGATGAAGCAGTATCTCACAAAATTCAATAAAATGTTGAACCAACAGGGCTAAGAAAAGCTGGAAAACAGAGATAACTCTGGGGACCAACTATAGGAGTTCAGGAATTTTCTCTCTAAAAAGTACATGCTCAACAGGGGTGCAATTGCCCTCAAGGGCACAAAAATTGGTTTATTGGAGAGGGGGCAAAAAAATCTTGTTGTTTTATGTATAAAGTACAGATATACATACAATACATAAAGAGACACGCAGTATATCTGTGGTATTAACATTTCATGGGAGTGGGAACTATTAGGAAAAATAATGTGTAAAAAGGCTCCTAAAAAGGTTGGGAAGCACTGTCCTAGTACAACTCCCATGACTGAGATTCAATTTAAGAATTTCCAATTTTTGTGATTCTCAGTTTTCAATTCTAAGTTCCTAAGACCCAGAGTGGATTAACCATGGATGGTGGGGTAAGAGCCTTGCATTATAGACATCATTTTTGGAGACCCACTTCTATATTCCAAAGGTAATTCACCAAGAAGACAGAATTGGGGGAGCTGAACAGCCACCCCAAGAGGTATCTAATACCAGGTTGGGTCCTCCATCTTTCTCTTCCCTGTATCTTTCTTCATGATGCTACCTCTAACTGTAACACCTTCTCCTCTCTCTTAGCTACCACTTACATTCCCTTCATGTCTCCCCTCTTTGATGAAGTCCCTTCAAATTGGTGAGCTCTTCTCTTTCAAATTCCCTGAGACTCACCATTGGGATCACCCATTTGCCCTTTGGAGTGCACATCTTTTATTGCTATGCATTTTTTGCAAATGATATGACCCCAGTGAAATAACAGTGGTGAGCACACATTATAAATCTCATCCAGAAAGAATCACTCCATTCAAGACACAGAACATCACAGAACCCAAAAGCCTCCTGTTTGCTCATTTATGTCATTACCCCTTCCCACGGAAGACCCCTCTTCTGACTTCTATCACCATAGACTAGTTTAGCCTGATTTTGGATATTACGTGCATGGAGTCACACCCACACTACATGTTCTTTTGTGTCTGGCATCCTTTGCTTAATATTATATCTGTCGTGTGCAGCTGTAGTTCATTGTTAATTGCTATATAATTTTCCATTGTTTACATATCACAACTTGTGTATCTATCTTACTGTCGACAGACAGGAGTTGTTTCTAGCTTTGGGCCTATTAAAAATATTGCTGCTAGAAACATTCTTCTGCATGTCTTTTGATAAACATACACACTCTCAGTTGGACAGTGAGTTGTTGGGTAATGTTTTAATAGCCCATCAATTTTATCAACTTACACTCTCAACAGCAGGGTAGGAGAATTCCTATTGCTCCACAGCTTAACCAACACTTGATATCATCAGGTTTTAGCCATTTCTGGAAAGTGTGCAATGGTATCTCATGATTTTAATTTGAATTCTCCCAATGACCAATCATGTTGAACACCTTTCCACATGCATACAAGCCTTTTGAATAATCTCTTTTGTAAAGTACCTGCTCAAATCTTTTGCCCATGTTTTTAATTGCGTTGTACATCTATTTTAAAATTGATTTTTAAGAGTTGCTATGGACTAAATTGTGTCCCTCTAACCTTCATATATGGAAGACCTAACCCCCATGTGACTATATTGGAAATAGGGCCTTTAAGGAGATGCTAAAGGTTAAATGAGGTCATAAGGATGGAACCTTGATCCTATAGAACTGGTGTCCTTATAAAAGAGGAAGATACAACAGAGATCTTTCTCCTCTGCCATGTGAGGACACAACAAGAAGGCAACCACCTGTGAGCCAGGAAGAAAGACCTTACCAGAAACCAAACTCTGCCAGAACCTTGATCTTGGACTTTCCAGCATCCAGAACTGTGAGAAAATAAATTTCAGTTGTTTAACCATCCAGTCTATGGTATTTTGTTATGGCAGCACAAGCTGACTAAGAAAAGAGTTGTTTGGTTTTTTGTTCAGGGTTTTGTTTTTTTTTTTTTTTTAAATCTGGACATGAGTCATTCCTTGATTATTTGTATTGCAAGTGTTTCTGTTCTGCGGCTTCCCTTTTCACTTTCTTAATAGTGTTTTCGATGAGCAGAAGTTCTTCATTTCAACATGGTACAATTTATAAATCTTACAGTTTATGGTTAGTGCTTTTGGGTTTTGTTAAGGATATTTTGCCTACTCTAAAATCATGAACACATGCTCAAATGAACACATGCTCCTAGGAGTCTAGGAGCTTTATTGTTTTATTTTTTTCATTTAGGTTAATGTTCCTTCTGAATTTGAATTTTTGTATATGGTGTGAAGTAGAAGTAAAGATTTACTTTTCACCTGATAATTCCCCTGATAATTAACCAATTGAACAAACTTATTGAAAAAGCTTTCCTTTCACCACTGAAATACAGTGACACCTGTATTATAAATCAGGTAATCGCATTTGTGAGAGTCCATGCTTGGACCCTACTGCTTTATCCTTCTGCCAATATTATCATGCTTTCATTCATTGCTTTATAGTAAAATTTGATAGGTGGTATTGAAAATCTCTTAGCTTCGTTATTCTTCAAGATTATTGACCTTATTCCTGTCTCTTTGAATTTCCACATAAATTTTAGACACTGCTTGTCAATTTCCACCAAAAGAAAAATTGCTGAGATTTTCTTTGGCATTGCATTGAATCAATCTATAAAACAATTGAAATTGTTATAATTTTAATTCTTTCAATCCACAAACATTGGTATATCCTTTCCTTTATTTAGGTCTTCTATAATTTCTTTTAATAATCATCTATAGTTTCCTTCATAGGGGTCATACATATCTTGAATTAAGTTTATTTTTAAACATTTAATAATTTTCATACTAAAATGGTATCATTTCAAAGTGATTTCTTAATCTTTATTGCTAGTTTATGGAAACAATTTTTATTAACCTTACATTCAAAGTTCACTTGTTGATTATAATTATTGATTATAATTATTTCTGTATAGATTTTTTTCAAACATTCTACAATCTGAATCATATTATCTTCAAATAAAATAGTCTCCTCTTTTCCACTCCAATCCACATATCTTTTTATTCATTTCTTGCCTTATTCCACAGGCTAGGCTCCTTAGTACAATGTTAAATAGGAGTAGTAATGGTAATTAACCTATTTCATTCTCCATCTCAAGGAGAAAGCATTCAATATTTCACCATTAATTATGATATTTGCTCTAGATTTTCTATATATACCTTTTAGATTAGAAAATTTCACCCCAGTTCCTAGTTTTTTAAAAGTATTTTTTAATAATGAATGAGTATTGAATTTTATAAAATTGACATGATGATAAGCTCTTTTTTTCTTTCATTTTATTAATGTGATGAATCACATTAGTTGATTTTCTAATGTTAAGCTAGACTTACATTTTTGGAATAAATTCAACTTGGCTTGGAAGTAACACCTCTTTTCCTACCCTCTGGAAGAGTATGTAAGAGGTTGACATGAATTCTTTCTCAGGTATTTAGAAAAAATTTACTCTTAAGGTCATCAGAGCCTGGAGTTCTCTTTTTGTGGGAAACTTTCATCACACACTCAATTTTTAACTAAAGAAGGAATTCAGATTGTTTATTTTTTGTTTCAGTGTTGTTAAGTTTTTCTAGGAATTTGTCCATTTTGTTTAAATTTTTAATTTATGTGATTAAGTTGTTCGTAATTCTCTCTTATTATATGTTTAATATCTATAGGATCTCTATGAAGTCTCCTTCCTTCATTCTTGATATTGGTCATTTGTGTCTGCACTCTTTATTGGTTTCCTAGGGGCTTCTCAATTTCGCTAGTGTACTTTAAAAAAAAAACAACTTTTGATTTGTTGATTCTCTCTATTATATGTTTGCTTTGTATTTCATTGATTTTTTTATTCACTCTTTATTATTTCCTTCATTCTATGTCCTTTGCTTCTAATTTGCTCTTCTAATTTTAGCTTCCTGAAATGTAAGATAAGACCTTTAATTTTCAGCTTTTCTTCTTTTCAGCCATGTTTATTTAAGGCCATATGTTTTCCTCAATCACTTGTTTAGTTCTATCCCAGAAGTTTTGTTATCTTGCATTTTCATTATCATTCATTGAAAAAAAGTTTTAATTTTTATTATGATTTCTTCTTTGACCCTGGATTATCCAGAAGTGTATTGCTTAATTTTCAAACATTTGAGGATTTTCTAGTTATCGTTTTGCATTTATTTCTAGCTTAATTCCATTATGATTAGAGAATATATTACACATAATTTCAATCTTTTGAAATTTGTTGAGACTTGTTTTGTGCACATGGTCAATATATGGTAAATAAATGTTTCATGTGTACTTGAAAGGGATTCATATTATAAAGTCATTGGGTATAGAATTTTATACATGTCAAGTCAAGTTGGCAGATAAACTCCTTTATATATTCACATATTTTTTGGCTGCAGATTATAACAATTGTGCTAGAATTCTAACAACAGTTGTATTAGAATAATTGCGTATTCTAATAGTTTTGGCTATTTATTCCAACAGATCCAATTATGATTGTAGATTTGTCAGTATGTCCTTTTACTTCAGCTAGATTTTGCTTGATAAATTTTGAGCTTCTGTTATTAGATTTCTAAAAATTTAGTATTGTTATATTTCTTTTCAATTAGTCTCTTAAACATTATTAAATATTCTCATTTATCTCCAGTAATACTTCTTACCTTAACATCCAGTTTGTCTGCCATTAGCATAGATATGCCAGCTTACTTTTAGTTAATGTATATATAATATATCTTCTTCCTTTATTTAACTATCAATCTTTCTGTATCCTCATATTTAAAGTATGGCTTTTGTGAGAAGCGCATAATACAGCCTGGTAGGATGGGTGCTGGGAGTTAAAATTAAGTCAATTTAAGGAAAATAAATAAAAGCAACATTTTCTCATACCTGAGCTTATAAGAGCCACACTCACTGTACCTACATGTGGTTGTAGGGCATGGTGAGTACCTGGCCCAAGAACAAGGAACTTGGGACTAATTATAATAGCAAAGTGGTTAAAAGCATAGACTCCCTTCTGGCTCTTCTATTAATAGCTTCTTGCCAGCAGTGGTCAGGACAGCTATTTTGCAACGTATTTGCTAAAATCAGAGAAAGTTGTAACTCTGAGTAGTATGGGAATGGGGGAAAGGAAGATAGATTTCCCTGAAACTAGAGAAAGTTGTTTGCCTCCTAAAACAATGCACACAAAGTATTAATAGCAAAGCAGTATCCAGGGGAACAAGTGCCTCTGATAACAAGTTTCTTAATGGGAAAAATTGGCTAAACCCCAGCCATGTGGAATTTTTTTATTTATTAATCTCCTATCTAACTGTCATGTTAGATTTTAAACTCAAGGAGATGCCATTTACAGTTATTACAGTGTGAATATTGCAACCTGGAATTAAACTCCGAACTTATATTTTCAGACGATCTCTAGGGTGATCAAATCTCTTAAACAAAATGATACAACAAAGTTCAGAAAATTCTTCTTTCTCAAGATGTGATTTGGTGCAGAAACCACTAGGAAGCGAAACTTGTTCAGTCACAATCCACTTAGTGCAAATGATCTAGAGAGGGCCACAAAGCTAAACAGTGCCAGGACTACACTCTTTTTTGTTTTCTACATGATAATAAAAAAGACCAAGTCCATCCACATAGAGAATTTATTTTTCAAAATACTATATCAAGAAATAATGCTTGAATGCAGGTATGTCAATGCAGCCATATAGTTAAACATTATAACCTCTGAAGTCAAGAAATTCAAATTTATAGTTGCCACATTAAGAATAGATGTTAAAGCATTAAAGTTAACACTATATACAGTCATATAAAATATTGCATGTGCAAAGGGGCTGAGTTATGTTCATACTGGGAACCATAATTTAGAATTTCCTGACTTCTGAACATGTAACGCGTCATAGTAATTGATCTGGCTCCTTGGAGCTAATATAAAATATCTTGTTAACATGTTTTCTATCCAATTCTTTCATCGTTTACCTTTTGGCTCTTGGAGAAACAATTCATCATGCTCAAATGTTTTCACACACCTGCAAAAAGCTAATATAGCAAAGCAACCAGAGTTGAGTGAAAAGATTTGTAAATCATGTAAGAATGTTGGGCACACATTAGGGTGGACACAATCTGGATCACACAAGATGATGCTTGGCCTTGAGATTTAGAGCTCTGCTTTGTCTTGCCACAGTGATTGCCTCATAATTCTGCTGGGTACAGGGTATCAGGGGAGCTTATGCATGCAGAGTATCTACGGACTGTTCGTTCATAAAGCTAATGTGGAAGAGAAAGGGAGGAGGGCTTATTCCATCATGGGCCATAGTATGTTAATTTCTTAGCACCACGAAAGAATTACCTTCTTTAAATCAATTCTCTGCCAAGCACTGAGGCTATGTATACCTCCCCCCAATGCACCCGTGTCCTTATTTTCATTTGACTGAGTCTCAAATTCACTAAGTACTAATCCCTTTCTCCTCAGTGCACAGCCCCTGCTGCCTTGCTCCATTCCACGCAAGGAAAACCAACAGCCACGGTTTCTAAAGAGATTACCATATTCCAGGCACAGCACTTTAGGCGTAAAGCACCTTATAAACATTGATTCATTTAATCCAGTAGAGCAGTCCTTGGCAAACTACAGCCCACAGGCCAAATCTGGCCTTTCCCCTCTTTTGGTAAGCCAACTGTTTTAGGAACACGGCCACGTTCATTCATCTAAGCATTGTCTGTGGCTGCTTTCACGTGACAACAGCAGAGTTGAGTAGTTACAACACATATAGCTAGCAAAGCTGAAAATATTTATTATTTAGTGTGTACAGAAAAAATTTTCTTCCCCTACAGCAGAGGATTCTCCTCTGTGTGGTCAGCAAACCTGACTCTCCAAGTCATGTGTGAGAAAGTTAGAGTCGTTTAAGAGAATTCTTGGTTTGGGGAAGTAGGAGGAAGTTTCAATAAGAGCACAATTATCCACACCTAATATTTACGCCTTAAGACCCACCTTTATCATTGTATAGCGGGTACTGGGATCCTGCTCAGTACTAGTTTTAGGCATTGCTTTTTATCTTTTTGCATTCTGTTCCTCATTCATTTGACTTTGCCCAGACTTTACCTTCTGCAATTTTCAATTATGAATTCAATAGTGGCTACCAGAACCTGAAAGAAGGAGGACAATAGCATACTAGCAGTTGACCTTGTTTAATATAGTCTGTTCAGCCTAAAAGAAGGGGGCTGTATGTATTTCATAAATCTCCATGGACCAAAAGCTTGCATGTAGAGTTCTATTATCCTCCTTCCAAAAAGAAACATGTGCTTCCCTGGCATGGGAGAGAAGGGAGCTTCCTCTGGCCTCTCCTGGAATTTCCCCCTTTACCCAGAAACTCCTCCTTGGAACAGCCATGGGGCCTTCCCACAAGCACATATTGGCTACCTCTTCACATTGTCAAAACATCTGGGGTGAAAAATGCATTTAATCATTCAGATTATTTTCCCCTGAAGCAATTCCAAACATCTGTCTAACTAGAAACATCTGTGTGTTAGTCTGGGTGGCTTAAACAATAGACATTTATTTTCTCACAGTTCTGGAGGCTCTGAGTATGAGGTCAGGGTGCCAGCATAGTCCGGTCCTGGTGAGGGCCCTCTTCCTGGCTTGCAGAGGGCCGCTTTCTCACTGTGTCTTCATATGGAAGAGAGAGACAGCAAGCTCTCTTGTATCTCTTCTTTTAAGGGCACTAATCCCATCATGAAGGCCCCACCTTCATGACCTCATCTAAACCTAATTACCTCCCAAAGGCCCTCTTTCCAAATATCACCACATTTCCACATTAGGGCATCCATGTGTTAATTTGGGGGGTACATAATTTGGTTCGGAGCAGGCTGCATCTCTAGCATTAAGTAGGCCAGACCTTTGGTGTTCGTGGGGGATCTCCCATGCAAAGGTTCAGTGAACCAGAGCACCAGAAAGTGCATGCCTTCTGGCTCTCTCTTAGCCTTCCTTTCTGCTAACCACATCCTCCTATGACCCTCCCCCCGAGGGATGCCACACCAGGGCAATACCTACGTTGGTGCCACAGATTTTGAAAGATTTGCCTGGGATCAGCATAAGTCCAGGTTGTCTGTACCAGGATAAACGTGTGCCAGTTTCTGCTATTCAGAATGCAGAGACCTGAGAAACATGTAATGTGGAATCCAGAGCAAAATCAGGATCACACAACTAGACACCATTATGGTTATATCTGTTGTTATTGTTGAGTAATAAACCCCTCTAAAACTCATTGGCTAAAAAGAGAAAGCACTTACCACTGCCCGACTGGGTGGTTTAGCTGAGCTAGGGCAGACATGGCTGACTCCTAGGCTCACTCATACATCTGCAGCCAGGTGGCAGGTGGGCTGGGGAGCAGCTGGTCTAGGATAGCCTCAGTCACAGGCCTGGCGGTTAGTTGTCTAGCTGTCATCTGGGATAACTGGAAGGACTGGGCCATGTGGTTGCCCAGGCTTACTCCCCAGGTGGTGGCAAGTTTCCAGGAAGAGAGCAGAAGAGGACGAGCCTCTTGAGGCTTAGGCTCGGAACTGGCTTTGGTCACCTCTATCAGTCAAGGTCAGTCTTGAGGTCAGCCCAAACTCCAAGGGCTGGCAACAGATTTTGCCTCTTGATAGGAGAAGACACAAAGTTGCACAATAAATAGTATGGATACAGGAAGGGGTAAAGAACTGTGGCCGTCTTTGCAATCTACCCCAAAAGTGGAACCTGGGAAATGGTGGCTGCTCAATCAACAGAATGAGCTCCAGATAATCATTCACTTCTTCCCCTCCATGTACTGCCTCTTCTTCACTAGAGAATGAACACAGAGCACTTGGTGGTGGGAAAAAAAACAGAAGTATAGGAGACCAAGAGGTGGAAAGACTGGTTTTTGTTTGTCACCTTGACATCAACAAGCTGTGTCACTTTGAACCAATCCCCTTTCTTCCTTTGAGTCTCTGATTTTTCAACCTGAAAAGAAGCATGATGGACTACTTAATCTTAAAGCCTCTTCTCACTTGGAGGTCCTATATTCAAGTCAGATTATTCCCCTAGGCCTTTCCTAAAGTACCGCCTTGGAGGTGTAGACGTGGGTATTCTCCAGCACCTAGAGCAAAGCTTTGCTCAGAGTGGTGCTGGGTTCATACTGATTGATTGATCGATTCTCGGTCTGCCTCTTCCACTGAGATTGTGTCACTGAAACAATCAGACCTCAGAAACACATTCCTGAGTGGAAGATTGAGTGGGGACAATTTTTCCTGTATCCCCTCAAGGTAAGTCCACGCAACAAGGCAACTCTACATTCCCACAGCCCGAGGGTGAAGGATGAGGCCCTGGGAGGAGGGCAGTGCATTTCTGTCTTGCCCTCTTCTCGTGAGCATAGACATGCTCCTTCCCTGTCTCCATGTTCTGTCCTCTGACACAGGAAAAATGTTTTGGTAGGTAATTGACACATTGTCCGGAATGTAATTGTTGTACTTCATTTGCAAATTGAAGAGGTGTGAAAGAAATATAATCTCCTCACTTGAAAGTATGGGTATTTGCTATAAGAGATTTGCCCCAAATGGGCAATACGTGGACTTTTCATAAAAGCATAAACCTCTTCATATTGGCTCCATGACTTACTAGAGCTTTTCATTCCCTCATCCCCAATACTGTACCTGGCACATAGTATGTGTTCATTAAATACATTATGAATTTAAGTCTATTTGGGGAAAAAAGAGAAATTTACTTACTATATTGGATTGTGTTTGCATGATAGCAAAGCATCTAGTTGAAAAATGAAAACTCCAATCATTCTGATGCCAAGTTATGCCATACATTCAGACATCTGGGACACATTTGGAGCATTTTGCTTTTACCGCTGAATGTTTTGGTGTCCTATAGAGACAAGCCTCAGGAAATGGCTGTGGGTGTTTGTGGTGAGGGAGTGTGCAATGTGGGAGGTAATATTTTGAAAGTGGCTTCTGGGAGGGAGTGTGCTGGTAAAATTGAACTAAAAATTGGTCCACTGGTCTGTGCAATTGCCATGTAAATTGGGGCTGGCTTTTGAACATAATAAGGCAATTAACAGCAAAGTCAGCACACTGCCCATTACCCTGTACTCAAAAATATCACACCAATAATTCAACAGGGCATAAAAATTATCCTACAGTAACTCAATGGAATAGCAGTCATCTATTAAAAATATAAAACATTAGGGCTTTGAAGCCACATGCAAAAATATTTATAAATCGCTAACTAGAAAAAAAACAGAAGATAAAATAATCTATACATTAGCAATACAAATAGCCAAAATATAGATAATGACTGACATGCTATAAGGATATGCCTTGTCTGCCCACGGTTCTACCCTGCGTGACATGTATGTACTAACCTCTCTCCACTCAGCATTGTAACTTCATATGTGGGCAGTTTCATTGGGTTCATGTATCACTCCTTTAAAACCAAGTTGTTTATTAATTCATTTATTCAATATCGATTGTGATCTTGTTCCATGCCAGGCACCAGCTCACAGTGTTTGCCTCGACTTTCACAGCCTGATGGAGAAGGGAGAATGTCAGTGAATAATTTTTAAATATAAATTTAGTATATTTGTCATATTACTTTTAAATTTTTGAAAGATAATTTGACAAAATGATGTAGGTCTTTTCCTGTAATTCATTGGTGCTCAATTCTAATCTCCCTGTGGCAGGTGAGACAAAGGGAAAAATTTGAAAGGAGGAAGCAGAAAGACTGTAGAGATAGAGTCCTTGTTTCCTAAGGGGACAGTCCTTTTGGCTACACAGTTCCTCAAACTGATTCCTTGCCACTCAAAACCAGCAAGGCAAGAGATTCCTCAAAACCATGTAACTTTTGAAATATATAATTATGAATCCAAGAAACTAATTCCACTCTCTCCCTAAACCTATAACTGAATCCTTATAACTGTTTTGTCTTCAAACCCTAAACAATTACTTTTCTCATTTTGTAGTTATATAAGCAAACTGGATTGATGTTCTTGTAACTTTTCCAAGTTAAATATTATATATTTTCCAAATTGAATATTATAATACAAAATTATTGGGACACACAGCCCCACCCTGGGGATCCATCATGTCATTGTTTTCTACCAACTGAAAGTTAGAGAGGACTCAAAGACACAAGATTTATACTTAGGGAGCCTATTGCCTCCTCCATGGAGATTGCAAGATCTCCATGGTTGGAGATGGCAGAAAATCAGTGAGCACTGGCTCTAAAAAGGTGCCATCAGGTATACAAGACATGCATAAGCATTAAGTTAATATCTTTCATCAGTTCCCCAGATGTCATTGATAATTGAGTTTATGCCTAGGAGTTGAAGGGTCAAGGTTAACAAATTCAGGGTGTTCAGATTCACAGGAAATCTCTCAGTGGAAACCCTCCTTCCCTCCACTTTATTTTTAAAAGTATTTTTATATGAGCTAGGTCTAGTTAAATTGATTATCTGAGGCCACCGAAAGTGGTTAGCTTGAAGAGTGTAGAAGGATTCTGGAACTGTAGGACAGGGTAGAAACAGTCTTTTGTGACTGCATTTATACATGCACACAAATATATATTTATTACTAGTTGTCCCATGGAAACTCCTCCTCCCTCCTGACTGGCTAAGTTATTGCACAGGAGCTCCCAAAAGTCAGGACCCAGGAAACCATCTCAATTTGTCATATTCCAACTTGAGTGGGATGGTAACTAAATGATAATCTCTTTGATATATTTTCAACTGGTAGATTTTTTTTATCATTTCAGGCCACGGAAGAAAAATTATGTGACAACAGTGTAGCCACTCAAGGAATGGAAAAGTCATTTAAGGACAAAAAGAAGGTAAAAAGAACATGTGAGTAATCAATATATCATGGGCAGGAAAAAATTTGGCACATTTCAAAATGGAAAACAAAATAGTACTGAAGAAAAATAGAATTTTCCATAACTTCAATTGCACTTCATTTTCCAAATATGTGCTCTTTTAAATGATTAAGGTTTTTTACAATCCAGAGTAAAAAGACCAAAGAGTAAAAGAAAATAAATCTTTCTATATTCAAAATTTGCAATATTAAAACTAGCCAACAAAAACACGCCATTGCTTGAACCAGCTCTTGGCCATAATTAAATTAGAATGTGTTTAAATTCTTAATGGCATGGTATTTTACACTGAGTTTGAAATATATACCTAAACATTCAAGCCATCATGAGTTATTAACATAAAGTGCCCAATAACTGGAGAAGTATTGCAGCGTATTATCACTCCTCCCTGGCTAATGAAACCAATCATCCTCTCTAATGTTTTAGCCACACAAACCAGAATCATTCTCCTCGTAGCTTGAAAGGTTTCAGAAAGCATCCAAGCAGCTAAAAGGCAGCCTTTTTGCCTGATAAAATGACCCTGAAATAAATGTTGGGTTGTTTTTACTGGAGTGTGGGTGTGTATTTTCTTTTTAAGCTTTCTGCCTGTCCACTTCTCTGCATGGAATAAAAATCTGTTCAGACCCCAAGAGACACAAACAGCATGACCACCATTTACTAATTGTTATCAGGAAGCCTCTACATGACAGGAAGATCACAGTTTAGAAAGCTAAGGCTGCATATTCATTTATGGAGCTCATTTTGATATGGATTTGCTGAAGTTTATATGCGGGATGAGTATCCCTAATCTGAAAATCTGAAATCTGAAATGCTCTACCATCTGAAACTTGTCGATCACCACCTTGATGCTCTAAGGAAATGCTCATTGGAGCATTTAGGGTTTCACATTTTTGGATTAGGGATGTTCAACTGGTAAGCATAATGCAAATATTATAAACACATATGTAAATATATAAAACATCCGAAATCTAGAACACTTCTTGTCCCAAGCATTTCAGATAAACGAAACTCAACTTATCTTAAATAGCCTTTGGTAATAGGTTATGGAAGTCTGTAGAATTCAAACTGGTAAGAAGTACTTTAGGCATCAAGCAACTAACTGTACAAATTTTAATTAAAATTAGGGCTGGCTAAAACTCTTTAACTAGCAGGATTCACATGCCAGCATTAGGACTCAGGGCTTTGGCAAGACCTGTGGTCTCTCATCTGTAGACATTTTGGCATAGACCCGGGCAGTTTCTCCCAATATGTTTCAGTGCACTCTGCCTATCAGACTAATGATCCTCCTCACTGTTAGGCCAGGCCCTATGCTGTGGTTTGAGTGTGTTCCCCAAAGTTCATGTGTTGGAAACTTAACCCCCATTAGCCAGTGTTGAGAGAGGGCACCTTTAAGAGGTGATTACATCATGAAGGCAGAGTTAATGCTATTATCACAGAAGCTGATTAGTTATCTCATGAGCAGACTCCTAACAAAAGTGAATTTGGCCCTCACTTGCTCTCTCACTTGCTCTTGTCATTTGCTCATTTGTCCTTCCAACTTGCACCATGGGACGACACAGCAAGGAGGCCCGCACTAGGTGCTGGCACCTTGATGTTGTTCTTCCCAGCCTCCAGGACTATGAGAAACAAATTTCTTTTCTTTATGAACTACCCCATCTATGGCAATACCATGTGGACTAAGACATCATCATAAAGCAATCTTCATAAAAATATGTGCCATAAAGCAACAAAATATTGCTAATACTGTGAGTAGGGGATAGCTAGCAGCTTTCTCACCACTGGGACAAGGTGAATTGATATTAGAATCCTCTTAAAAGCCAAATAAACTAGAAGAGAGGAAGAAAACATCATCTAAAGAGTAGAATTTCATGTCCAAGATGGAATTTGGTACCAAAAAGATTTTCTGAAATAATAAATAAGAAACAATTTGATTGTTCAAGGATTTTCTAATGACCAAACCTAGATCATGGCTAAATTTTGTCCAATCCCTCCCTTGGGGACCCCAGAACCCAGCAGAGGCCGGGGGAAAGGTAGAAGTCTATGGGAGTCAGAGGATAAAGTGAGCCATGTACAGAGAGTCCCCAAGTAAAAGAGAAGGATCCAGCTGGCCGTCTGATCCATGATCCTCAGGGATGAACACAGAGCTGGGAATGTAAGGCTGAGCTGAGAAATCAGAAGCCAGAAAGCAAGGAACAGAGCAGATATGGAGGAGCAGAAGGGAGCGTGAAAGCAAGTGAGTCCAAGACAACTGCTGCCACTGGGGCCTCATTTTTATTGGGTGTCAGCAGCTTGGGGCTTGGTTAAGTTAGGCTCCTTTATAGGTACAGAGCTGGGTAGAAGATTTATGTTAGTTTTAAAGGGTTCTCATGACAATAAAAATAATAAAAACAACCATTACTACCACTTACTGAGCATTGCTCTATGCTAGACATTGTCTTAGGGGTTTTTATTTATAATACATTAGAATCAATATTAATAACAAGAACAATAACTACCCCTGATTGAGTACTTATATGTGCCCACAACTGTGCTAAGTGCTCTAAATGCATTCTTTTTATTTAAGCCTCCAATACTTCTGCAATGTTGTCATTTGTTTCTATTCCTATTTTACAGATAAAGACACTGAGGCTCAAAGAAGTTAAGAAACTTGTGCAAGTTCACACACAGCTTGTAGTACCCACGTATTTACTGAGCTTCTTCTATGACCCAAACCATTTAAGAGTTATTATTCCTATTTTCAAGCATAGAAACTGAGGCTCAGAAAGACCATATAATTAAGAGTGGTCCAAACAACACCTCAGTCCAAAGCTAGCTCTCTTCCTGCTTCATCTGGGTTGACAGAAGCCAAAGGCCCCAGCAACGTCATAAGTAACCAGATGACAGATCTCTGATGGAATCGCAAGGCCTTGTTCATCTGTGGTTGCCCCTAACATCACAGGTTATGGCCCAATGCTAATATCCAGAAGAAAAAAACCCAAGTCTCTCACTTCAGAATTTGATTCCCAAAGATGCCAGTAGCCATTCTTGGTTCTGATCATGGTAATTCATGCAGGAAACAGAAAGCTTTTTTAAGGGCTGCATGTTACACACGGGCTGGTAAACACTCAAGGACCTTGTTACTCTCATAGCCTTGTAACTAGACCTTGTTACTCTCATAGTCTTGTAACTAGCTCATCCAAAATTTGCATGAGACACATTAATATGAAAAAGCCAACCGAATTCCATTTAGCGATAAATCTCTCTACACAGCCAGGGAATGAAAAACCCAAACTGCTAACCTGACCGTGAGCACATAGGCGTGGATCTAAGCAGTGGCCAAAGGAAAACTACTGAAGTTTCCCTGTCCCTCACCCGCCTGGACTCCTTCTCTCAGTGACCACCTCTTCCCCACAATGTCTTCTTTTCATATGCTTGAGCTGTATCCAGAGAGACAGGTGATAATCCCTCTTGGAAAACTTGTGGCTTGGTCCCTGGTTGCTTCAACAGCTACAAAATGTGCATGGAACTTGACTCTTTCAACTGGCCAGCACAAAGTAGAGAAAGCACATAACTGCAAAATGCAGTGTCAACAACAGCTGCTCATGTTTGTTTTCATCACATTTTTCCCCAAAATTTACGTAGGTGAAGAGAAGTTAACATATTACCCTTAAAGAAAGAGAGCACAAATCACATGAATATTAACAAGAGTTAGCCTGATGGTCTAACAAAGGCTTAGTGAGTATGCTAAAAGATCCTTTGAGGAGGTATTTAAATCATCACAGTGGGGCACTAATTGTAAAAGGAAACCACATCTTTTTCTTAAAGACTTAGGAGAAATGTAACTATTTCAGCACACACCAGAAATAACTTAACTATATCCCGACTTTCATTATCATTTTTGATTCCTCAAAAGCAGATTTCCTCTTAAAATCTTTTATAGGCTGAATTGTGTCTCCCCAAAATTTTTAGGTTGAGTCCTAATCCCCAGTACCTCAGAATGTATTTGGAGATAGGGTCTTTAAATAGGTACTTAAGGTGGGCACTGATCCAATATGACTTATGTCCTTTTAAGAAGAGATTAGGACACAGACACACACACACAGGGAAGACCACATGAAGACACAAGGAGAAGACGGCCATCTACAAGTCAAGGAGTGACACCTCAGAAGAAACCAATCCCACTGACACCTTGATCATAGACTCCTAGCCTCCCGAATTGTGAGAAAATACATTTCTATTGTTTAAGTTAGTCTGTGGTACTTTGTTATGGCAGCCCTAGTAAACTAATACGGAATCTGAAACTGTAGATGTTTGGCATGGGTAAGTCTATAACGGGTCAGCGGAAATAAATCTGTGATATGATGATGAGTTTTCCGTGATCATTTTGATTCAACTCTCAAAATTGCTGAAATGAAGAGCCCTGCCATCCTAGAACTGGATGAAATAACATCTCCTCCTTCAAACCCCCGAGACCCCAGGGATAAGATGGAGTTAGGGTGAAGTTTATGTGTCTGCTCTCATACCTAACAAATTCCATTGGTCATAATTAAATAAAGACTCTCTTTCTCCTGACTAATGCAACAGCCTCTTTAGTGGTTTCCTCATTTCCATTCTTACCCCTTCCAATCCATTCTCCTCTGAGCAGTAAAGTGATCTTGTCGTCATTTATGAATTCTCTGGTTTAAAAGCATCCAGTGGCTTTGCATTGCACTTAGAATAAAATCCATACTCCTTAGTGTGACCCAGAGAGCCCTCTCTGATCCAGCCCCATGCTGCCTCTCCACCCTGGGGTCAAACCCATAGCTTTCTGCTTTTTTCCTACTGAGGGACCTATTAGCACACTGAATCTTCTGCTTGGGACATTCTTCCCAATTCTGTACATAGCCAAGTCCTGCTGGTCTCTTTGGTCTCAGCTTGACTACAACTGCCTCAGACAAACATTCTCCAACCACCTCCTAAAATGTACCCTCTGTACTCATTCCTGCCATTCTCCATCCTACCCCATGCTCAACTGCTTCACAAAAAGTATTATAACTAATACATACTTATTTACTCTTCTGTGTACTTGGTGCTGTCTGATTTAACACCATTGTAGTTCCATGGTTGAACAAATGAATGAATAAATAATACAGAGGGTGAAAGGACTTGCAAACTCTATGGTGCTCTATAAACGGTAATTATAATTATTAGATTTTTAAGGCCTGTTAAAGTAGAACTCATGTTTTCTTTTTTTCCCATGCCTCATTTCCTCAGTAAAAGGTAACTGAATTGATTAATTTATTCATTATTCGAAAATGATGTTATGAATATGTTGTCATAGCAAACAACTTGTGATTTATAGCAATGTATGAGTTTTAAAATAGTTTCACATATCTCAGCTCACATTAATCTTCACAACTGCCCTGTGAGTAGGCATTCTTAGTCTCATTTTACAGAGGAGGAAACTGAGCTAAAGAATTAAGTAAAATACTGAAGTCCACACAGATAATAAGTGGTAGAGTCAAAACTTTTCTCACTGCCATATTGCTGCTATCTCAAACAAACTGCTTAGTAATTACTTTTTAGGCCAACATGACAAATGAAAACCAAGGGTTGGAGAGACCAGTGCACATTTCAACAGATTGTCCTGTATGTTTGTATGGTAGCAGAGAAGAGGCCTTTCCTGGAATGGGCTTTTTTGAGCCACTAAGGGAGGATTTTTTTTTTTTTTTGTACTCTATTTTTTCCCTTATATATCAACTCCTGAACCTGAGAATATTCTGCCATTACAGCTTATAGTATTTCTGCCTTCATTCTACATAAAGGCAAATTTCTCCAAAAATTATTTTGCTGCTTATAGTATAGTATTATACTCTTGACCAATGAAAACTTATGTTGTTATGTCTTCTAAGGCTAGCTCTCTCATATACTCAGTTAAGTTAAGTTTTTTTTCCAGAAGATGGATAGTTCTATAATTACTATTTCATTCATTAAACAAATATTTATTTAATATTGTTATTATTATACCAGCACTCATGACAGATTATATTTTCTTTTGAGATGACATTTACAAAATACTTGCTAGGAAAATGGATTTTGTGGTCAAAGTTGAAAGACAAATGACAAAATATGTGAAAAATATTTGTAACATACATAATGGTCAGGGTTAATATCGCTAGTATAATAAAATTCCTTAAAAATTAATAACGAAAAAACAATTCAATACAAAGATGATCAAAAAAATATGAACAAGAGTTCACAGAACACATGAAATTGTATAGCTAATAAACAAAAAACAGACACAATATCATGAATGTTATTTTTAATTTCAGAATATTACAGGGGTACAAATGTTTTTTTACATGGATTGTTTTTGTACTGATTGAGACAAAGTTGTAAGTGTGCTCATCTCCCACATGGTGTTCACTGTACCCATTAGGTATGATTTCACCCATCCTCCTCCTCCTCTCCCACCTGTTTGATTTTCATTGAATTTTACTTCCTATTGTGCACATGAATGCTGTTCAGTTAGTTCCAACTTAATAGTGAATACATGTGGTGTTTGTTTTTCCATCCTTGCGATACTGCACTTAGGAGACTGGTCTTCAGTTCCATCCAGATTGTTACAAAAGGTATTAATTCATTTTTCTATAGCTGAGTAGTAGTCCATGGTATACATATACCACATTTTATCAATCCACTAGTGAAATGATGAGCACTTGGGTTGATTCCACATCTTTGTGATTGTGGATTGTGCTGCAATAATTCTAGTGCAAGCGCCTTTTTGATGAAATTAATTTTTTTCCTTTGGTATTTGGGTAAATACCCAGTAGTGGGATTACTGGATCAAATGGTATGTCTACTTTTAGTTCTTTGAGGAATCCCCATATTGTTTTCCATAGAGGTTGTACTAGTTTGCAGTCCCACCAACAGTGTATAAGTATTCCTTTCTCTCTGCATCACACCCTATTGTTTTGGAACATTTTTCATAAAAGCCATTCTCACTGGGGTTAGGTGATATCTCATTGTGATTTGGATTTGCATTTCCCTGATGATTAGTGACATTGAGCATTTTTTCTTATGTTTATTTGCCATTAGTCTATCAGTAGCATTTCTATACATCAACAACAGTCAAGCAGAGAACCAAATCAAAGACTCAATACCTTTCACAATAGCAACAAAGAAAATAAAGTACCTGGGAATATATTTAACCAAGGAGGTGAAATATCTCCACAAGGAGAACTACAGATCACTGAGGAAGGAAATCACAGAAGAAGTAAACAAATGGAAAAACATGTGCTCATGGATTGGCAGAATCAACATTGTTAAAATGTCCATGCTACCCAAAGTGATTTACAAATTCAATGCAATCCCTATCAAAATACAAATGTCATTTTTTTACAGATCTAGAAAAATTAATTCTACACTTTGTTTAGAACCAGAAGAGAGCCCAAACAGCCAAAGCAACCTTAAGCAAAAGGAGCAAATCTAGAGGCATCACTCTACCAGACTTTAAGATATACTACAAGGCTACAGTAACCAAAACAGCATGGTACTGGCACAAAAATAGAGACATAGACCAATGGAATAGAACGGAGAACCCAAATATAAAACCATCCACATATTTCCATCTGATCTTTGACAAAGCAGACAACAATGTACACTGGGGAAAAGAATCCCTATTCAATAAATGGTGCTGGGAAAATTGGATAGCCACATGTAGAAGATTGAAATAGGATATGGATCTCTCACCACTCACAAACATTAATTCAAGATGGATAATGGACTTAAACCTCAGACATGAAACCATAAGAATTCTAGAAGAAAATATTGGAAAAACTATTCTTGATACCAGCCTAGGCAAAGAATTTATGAAGAAATCCCCAATGGCAATCACAGCAACAACAAAAATACACGAATGGGACTTGATTAAATTAAAAAGCTTCTGCACAGGCAAGGAAACAATTAACAAAGCAAATAGACATCCTACAGAACACGACAAGATATTCACATGCTATACATCTGATAAAAGGCTAATAACCAGAATCTACAAAGGACTCAAGCATATCAGCAATAAAAAAAAACCTTAAAAAGTGAGCAAAAGACATGCACAGAAGCTTTTCAAAAGAAGATAGACTAATGGCCAATAAACATATTAAAAAATGCTCAACATCACTAATCATCAGGAAAATGCAAATTGCTAATAAATTAATGCACTAATGGGCTTTAAAGTAGTATTTGTCTAAATTATTGGAAAAACTTTAATAGTTGAAAACATCTGTAGAAGCAAGAACATTTTGAGGTATAAATTGTCATCATAGAGGGCAATTTTACAATATACATTTAACTTTAAAATGTACACACTTGTAATTCCATTTCTAGGACTTTATCTTCCTAAAGTACTAGCATAATTATATGTTAGCATAACAAACTCTTATTACATTTAAATCATTTTACATTTGATTCAACAAATAAATGCCATTTGCATCCATATATTTGGCATCAGATACCTGTTCACAGTGGACACAAATTTTCATTTGGAAGATTTACTCAATAAGAATTGAATACAGGCTAAATAACAAACTCTTATTGAACAGTATTAAAAAGATAATTAAACCATAAGAACATTCAAAGAAACCATTATCATGTTCTATAGAAACCATTATCACTGAAACAAGGTGTAATGGAAAAAACCAGTCATTTTGGAATCAGTCATATGTGAGTTCTAAACCTTATTCTGATGCTTGCTAGCTATGTGACTTTTGGATAGTTTTTTCACCTTTCTAAGCCTTAGTTCTCATATCCATAAAATGCATGTAAAAAAGGGATGTCTTAAAAAAATAAAAACTCATATCTCAGTTGCCTGTTGGCTGGAACAAATATAATAATTGCAAAATTCATGGCACATATTGTATGATCAACACATATTAGCCCCCTATGCATTTGTACTCATATAATCTGTAGACCAAGGATCTGTACAGAGAGGAAGGGTAAGTTGGGAACAGAAAACTCTTTACTGCTCTAGGAGTCATTCATTACTCAGTTCCCTATATTTGTTTAGCAGCTCATTGTGAGAGATATGGCATTTGGTTCTATAGGTGCAATACACAATGGACAAGCTTGCTGTCAAGGAACCATCCCAATGTATACCTTGTAACAGATCCTGCCATTCAGACTGGACAAAGGAATTCCTCATAAACACCAGTGGAGTAAACAAATGGCCCTGTAGCAAGGATAACTGAAAATAGTGTTACTGATAAGAATAATAATATTTAGAGTTTAATGTGGGCCAGGTACTGTTCTCTTCACCTTATGTGAATTATTCCATCTAATCCTTTCAACTTTTTGATGTAGGTTTTAACATCACAGGTCTTAATGGTCAGTGAGAAAAAAATTTTGCTGTTTCAGGTCACCAAACCTACCCAAAGCTTTACATGGGACTGACATAGGATAGGCCCCAGTTTAGACCAAGTAGCTCTAAAATGACTTACATCAGGTTCTATAAAGCCAGAATATAAATCAGTGTGATTTAGGAGGAATTCTTGATCAAGAAGGAAAAAAGAAATATTACCTTGGTCAAAGCCAAAATTTGAACAATTCACCATGTAATGAATGACACCTGGCTTAGATCAGAGCCTGCCCACGTGGGCAGCTGACATAGAATCTCTGCAGAAGAGACATTTGAGTCATACAAGCTAATTAATATCCTGGTCCAAAATTCATCATTTGTTCATTTAAGAAACGTTAATGAACAACTCCTAGCTGCCAGGTACCATTGTGAACATTGAGAATACAGCAGTGAACAATTCATAACTCATCAAGCAAAATAGACCAAAAAAAATATCTGTCCACATAGAGCTTATATTCATGCATGGATATACAGACACTAAAATAAATACAATATGCATATCAGTTGATAAAAAGTGCTATGAAGAAAAATAGCACTATAGTAGGTATCTTAGTCCATTTGTGCAGCTATAACAAAATACCACAGATTGGGTAATTTATAAGCCCCAGAAATTTATTTCTCACAGATATGGAGGCTGGGAAGTCCAAGATCAAGGTGCCAGCAGGTTCGGTGACTGGTGAAGGCCCATTCCTCATAGATACACCATCTAGGTGCCCTCATATGGCAAAAGAGTGAAAGTAAAGGAACACTCTCCCACAAGCCCTTCTATGAGGGCCCTAGTCTCATCTATGTGGGCTCTGCCCTCGTGACTTAATCACCTCCTAAAGATCCCATTTCTTCATACTGTCACATTGGCCACTAAGTGCCAACACATAAATTTTGGGGGACACATTCAGTAGGGACCCAGGAGCTCTGATTGAGAGAGAAGACAGGGGAATAAAAAATACTAACCTGTATCCACAACCTCAATAGTTCTGGGAAAGCACTCTGAACCTCCAGATGAGAAAATCCACCAAATCATTCTGCCAGGTGAAAAATAAACAGAATAAGAATAGAGATAATAAGAAACAAATAGATATATTATCATTTTTATTCCAGGTTTTGGTGTAAGAGTCTGATTATTACTGCAAACACATTCATATTGTATGAGTGTTGTCTGCTTCCTCAAGTTTAAAACATTTACAAGAATATGATAAGTTAGACATAATTTTAACTAATATTTAGAAATCTTAGATTTAACCAGTAATCATTTACATGTTTGGGAAAATGTAATTTGTTAAATTCATAACTTTTAATTTATTTGTTGTATAAGTAGTACATAAAGAGTTGGAGGAATGTTAAGCTTTTATACTTTTTTAAATACTCAGTTATTAATAAATTCATAAATCTAATAAATTGGACACTGAAAAGGTGCAAAAGAACTGAATGCTTCTCTCCATGAAAAAAGCCCCTCAAGCATGCTACACGTGATAAAACCGAGACCCACTGAAGTTAAATGATTTACCCTTGGGAGGAGCAAAGCCACCGAGAATTGACTATGACCACTAAACGAATAGCTTCTCAACAATGATAAATACTTAAAATGTGAAGCACAAAACCTAGTACAGAGTTGATGCTTAATAGTTCTCTGCTCCTGACCAACAACTAAATCAAACTACAATTAACCATTGAACAATGTGGGATTGCACTATACAGGCCCACTTATCTGAAGATTTTTTTCAATAAATATATTGAAACATATTTTGGAAATGTGTGACAATTTGAAAAAACTCAAAGACAGACCACATAGCACAGAAATATCCAAAAAAAATTAAGAAAAAGTTAGGTATGTCTTGAATGCATAAACTATATATAGACACTAATCTATTTATGTGTTAATCAACTATGTTATTGATAAGGGCCTGGTCAATAGTAGGCTATTACTAGTTAAGTTTTGGGGAAGTCAAAAGTTATGTGCAGAGTTCTGACAGCCAGAAGGTCAGCACCCATAACCCCCACATTGTTCAAGGGCTAGACACACACACATGCACACAAACACACGCAGTCACCCATAGGTCATTGTAACAGTGTGTGGTAGTCCTAACAAAGAACCTTCCTCAGTTCCCTTTCCCCCTACCAATTTCAAACCCTTCCAAATATACTCATGTGGTTTAGTGTGCTCGTTTCACCCATCGAAATGATCTGAGTAGGAAAACAAATCCGTTGCTCAATGACTGTGGTCAACAGTCTCCAAAGATGGGCCTTCACAGAACCACACATCCCTCCGTTCACCACTGTGGATAATCACCTCCCACTGGACCCAGCCTGTCCCCATAACTCACAAACCAACAGAATGAGGCAGAAGTGACACTTGAGGATTTTCAAAGCAAAGTTAGAAAAAGCCTTGCAGCCCCTGCCTTGATCTCTTTGAGCACTGCTCTGGGGGAAAACAAGCTGCCGTGTGAAATTACTTCTTGTGTTTCTTCACAGCTTGAGCCCCCCGAGCTGTGCAGAAGCCCAAACTAGCCACATGTGGAGACCACTGGAGAGAGACATGCTCCACCAGCCCCCAGGTGTTCCAGCCTATGAGACAGATGTGTGAGGAGTGGCGCTTTCAGATGTCTCCAGCATTGGCAACCATCTGACTACAATCACTTGGGGGACCCAAACAAGCAAGAATTCATGGACCCCCAGAACTCATGAGAGATCATGATAAATCATTGTTTAAAACCACTATGTTTTGGAGTGGTTTTTACAATGCAATGGATAAACAATGACCACCCTGCAAACACTCCATTTGTCATGGCTCAATGTGTTTTTTAGATATTAACTATCTATTCCTAAAAGATCAGTCGGCCATTATCTTTTTCTATTCTATCCATACTCAGAATAGCAACAGCATACACTTTATCTAATATTTCAAAATTGTCACCTATTATGATACCCAGACAAAGAATATTTTCTTTCTTCTTTTTCAGGAAAACAGTTGAAAACTAGGTTGATAATGAACATTTTCCAAGCAACATTCCACTCTAAAACTCGTGGGAGTTATAAAATAACCCAAAATTAAGACGGTGGAATGGCTCACCCTTTAAATTCTTTATATCTTGAAGTCTTTGATTTAAATCATTATTTTTTTAAAAAATCAAATCACACAGTGCTCTTAATAAAGCATTATTATTTCAAGGAAAAGGATAAAACTTTCCAAATGCAAATGTTTAGCCGGAGTAGAGTTGTAAAAGATTCCAAGACATTAGTCAGGAGATGGATTGCTTTGCTATTACAAGTCTGGGTTACAATATCACTGGAACCAAATTCCCGTCAGATTAGTCTTTACTCAAAATGAATGTTTGTAATTATGAAATGAAATAAGTTTTAATTTGAGTTGCCTAAAAATGGGAAACCAAATATTGTGTAATTACAGGAGAAGAAATTTGAGATGGAAAACAAGATAGTGTTATTTACAAGTAAAAAGGCTTTTATGGGATTATGGGGCTTTAAGGTGCATATTTGTAGGATTTGGGGTGGCAGAATTTGGAACTAAAATATTTTTCATCAGTGTTTATTTACAGTGTGCATGCAAGAAATGGAATCCCAGACACATCTGATATTGGTCTTATTTAAACCTTTTATATCCCTACTAAACCTGAAAAGACTCAATGTTAGCCACACATAATGGAGGTAATCATGGAGTGTGATAAAGTGAGTATTTGAAAACCACATGCAACTTTTAGGCTCAAATCCAGAACTATAAAATCCACCTAGAGACATAATGAGCCTGCGTCTCCTTCTTGGAGGAGTAGAAGTAGTATGGGAGAAACACGTCCTAATTCTTTCTCCACATCTCAAGGCACCTAAGCAGAGCCCTCAAATGGCTTATAAGCGTTTTATTGCAAATGCCGCCCACAAGCGTCATTTTGCTCCTCAGGAGGGCAGCCATTTCATATCCTTGGCAAAGTGTGACTTAGTTGACTTTTCGTCTCTATCTTACGTTTCTCCTGTCCTCTCCTGAAGCCCCGCTTTTTACATCCAGGGGTCCGGGACATGGGCCTGCCCCAGCTATCTTTCCCACAGCCTGGACTGCTCAGCTCTGAACCCTTTACCCCAATCTTTTCTGGAATAAAACCTTCCTATGAGGCTCTCCTTTCTCTGGCAGGGACAAACTAACTTACACTAACCTACCCTTCCCAGAGGTATTATCTCCTTCAAAGGTACGGCAAAGACAGCTCACAGTTCACAGAATATTTATGTTCCTCTTCATATATTGCACAGTTGTCACTAGACAGTGCCAGCCAAGCACTACATTTCCCAGAGTCCCTTGCAGTCAGGTGTGGTCATGTGATTGAGTTCTGAACAAAGAAATACAGACAAAAGTGATAAGTGGCACTGTTAAGAAACCTTCCATGCAGCTTTTCTCCACGTTTCTTTCCCAATCAGCTGACTGGAAGGGAGATAACCTCCAGGGTGACTTGGTGAACCTCCCTTAACATGGATCCCTGAATGACTTAATGGAAGAGAGGGCCACTACATGCACATATTTTTCCTCCCAGTGTGGTTAAAGAAGAAGAAATGCATGTGTTTGGGTCTTTGTTTTTTAACTATTCTAAAGGCTAGTAAATCCAAAGAAATCATTCTGTAAGGAAAGAAACTCAGACAATTTGGGGTAGATTTTCAAAGGTAAAAGAGCCTTCCTAATTCCCTGCAAATTACCTGCTTCAAAAGTTATCTACACATAGAACCATTTTAACACTCCTCCACGAAGGGTTTGTCATCAGTCAGAATCAGAAACACTTGTGTACGGGATGCCCTCATTGTTGAGTTAGAGACTATGTCTTCTGACTGTCTTCCTGCCCAAGGACCTTATTTAACCTAGTTTTTCACTGTTCACATTCAGCAGTGACTGCTGAGCCTCAGATAATTTCAATAATATATTTAAGCATTTCAATTTAGAAATGCTTAAATTCACTGATGGATAAAAATCTCCCGTGTCATGATCTCATTTGTTCAATCATTAAATCATTCAAACACTTACTAAATACCCCCAAATGTCAAACATATGGTAGATGGTGACTAAATACAGCTTACTGTTCACTGGTGTCAGTAGGCAGAGGCAGAGTCATGAGAACAGATAAGGGTTGTAAAATAATAAGTAACAGTACAATCATTATAGCTAAATTTATTGGATACATGTTAGGTGCCAGACACTATGCTCAGAATTTGAGATTCCTCATTTTATATAATTATCACGACAATTTTATCCCCATTTTACAGATGGAGAAATCAAGGCCCAGAAACATTAAGCAGCATGGAGAAATCGCACAAATAACTGCTATCAGGATTAGAATTTAAACCAAGTTCTGTTTGATTCCAAAGTCATTTACTAACTGTGTGACTTTGGGCAAATTGGTTAAGCACCATAAATCACTATTTCCGATGTGAAATGCCATTTAAGTCCCAAAGAAAGTAATTTCTACTAAGAGTTAAATTGCAGGGCCAAGTTGTTTATACTCTCGCTGCCCACAGTATTCTTTATGTACACTATGTGTAAAAATCTAGCCTCTTGAACAATTTGATTCCTTCTGAAATGGCAGTGGGGGGTGGAGGAAGCTTAAATAAATATTTACAGTGTTCACATCATGAGAGAATTTTCCAGATGGTGTGCCTTAAAATGCCACTTGCCTTTACATAAACGGAGACCCCAGCGAAGGTATCTCCAGACTTCCATCTTCACAACATAAAACAGTTGTGATAAGGCGATCACCAATTATCGCATGACCCAGGGCGCTCCTGCTTGGTGAGCCCACGCGAGCGAGACTGTGGCTCTGGAAGAGCCCAGAAGAGAACACCTCCTGACGCAGTTTCTGGGCTGTGAGACGCATCCTTGCTGGAGCCCTCTCGTGGCGCCCGGCTTTGCAGCCACATGCGCACTTGATGGAATCCCTGTGCTCCGGGTACTTACTCCGGCTCAGCTGCAGACCGCGAGCCGGGCCGAGCATGCCCTGGAGAACTGAGAAAGGCACATTTGGAAGAGACTTGGAGGCTGCTGAGAAAGCACCACAGAGGCAGGCCTCTGCGTAATCAGGGAGCTAATCCAATCCGTGCCTGTGGCTTAAGGACTAAGTCGCATTTGGGATCTTCCTCGCCCAGGCTGCAGCCCCGGGGCGGATGGAGTCAGCTGCAGCTCACAGGTCAGCTGAAGTGGTCCTCCTTGTAGGAGCAGGTAAAGGAGCCTAACCCAATCCACTGCCTATAACACCACTGCTCTCTAAGTAGAGTATGTTACTAAAAAAATTCTTTTTTCTTCTCTTTTTCTTATTTTAAATCTTTTTTCAGCTGAGTTGGGTCGTAAAGCTGTTAAGAGTGGGATTTCTGGGCTGGGTGCTGTGGCTTAGACCTGTAATCCAGCATTTTGGGAAGCTCAGGTGGGAGGATCGCTTAAGCCCAGGAGTTGGAGACCAGCCTGAGCAACATAGCCAGACCCTGTCTCTATGAAAGAAAAGAAAAGAAAAGAAAAGAAAAGAAAAGAAAAGAAAAGAAAAGAAAAGAAAAGGAAGGAAGGAAAAAAAGAAAGAAAGAAAATGAAAAAGAAAGAAAGAAAAATTAAACAGGCCTGGTGGCACATGCCTGTAGTCCCAGGTAGTTGGGAGACTGAGGCAGGAGGATCGTTTGCACCCAGTTCCAGGCTGTACTCCAACCTGGGACCCTGTCTCTAAAATAAAAAAAGAGTGGGACTTCTGGAGTCAGAAGCCTAAGTTCAAATCTTCACTACATCCTAGCTGTGAGATGTTGGGCAAGTATCTAAACCTCTGTTTCCTTGACTTTCAATGAGAATAATGATAATATAATATAATAATAATTATACTTACCTCCCAGGGTTAACAATAATTAAGCTCCATGTAAAATACTCAACGAAGTGCCTAGAATTTAGTCAATGCTTAATCAACTTCAGACATTTGCACAGCAAATAGGAGCCAAAGAGATGAATTGGATTTGGTTCCTTTGGATAGGAGCCAAAGAGAGGAATTGCTCTAAAATAGCAGTTCTCAAAAGTTTTGGTCTCAACATCCCTTTGTACTCTTAAAAATTATTGAGGACCCCTAAAAGCATTTGTTTATGTGTACATATGTCAATATTTATCATATTAAAATCTTACCTGAAAAAAAGTTTAAATATTTATGAACTAGTTCATTTAAAAACAACAATAATAAATCCATTATGTCTGCATACCATATTTTTATGAAAAATGTTTTCCAAAACTATTAATTGAGCGGGAAAAGTGGCATTGTTTTACATTTTTGCAGAGCTCTTTATTGTCTGCCTTAATAGTATCAGCTGGATTCTCATATCTGCTTCTGCATGCAAACAGTTGCATCAAGTTCATTAATGTATATGAGGAAAATCCAGCCTCACACAGATGTCTTGTTGGAAAATGGAAAAGTACGTTACTAGCCTTTTAAGATAATTGTGGATAGTCTTTGATG
Source organism: Indri indri (assembly GCA_004363605.1). NCBI lineage: Eukaryota > Metazoa > Chordata > Mammalia > Primates > Indriidae > Indri > Indri indri. Next base: position 49,921 of record RJWJ010003797.1, on the reverse strand, counting down.
TGACACCCAAACTCTACAAGTGGCAGTTTCTTAAAGGCTAGTTGCAATGAAGAATATAAAACTGTATCAATAAACTTACTTTTGGAAGTCTCTTACACTTTGAATGGATCTTTCATTTATGCACAATTTGTAACATCATGCATTGATCATTTGGAAAATGTGTCAATGTTCATTGATTCAACATTCATTGATTGATTGGCTAAGAAAATAATAGCTCTGTGTGCCCCAAGTTTTATTTTACTAAGTTAATCTCTGCTGGAATGAAGTTAGTGTCTGAGATTAGCTCTTAAGAAATACATCTTCACCACTAACAAGTTGGAGATTTATCAAAATGTTCCTACACATTCTGACCTGACATCTTCCTGGAGAGATCTAATGACATATTCCCAATATTTTGCTACTCAAAGTATCAGGGGGCTTATTAGGAATGAGAATGTCTGGCTTCATCCCAGATTTTCTGAAACAGAGTGTACGTTTTGACAAGAGCCTCGGATGATTTGTTTGTATATTACAGTTTGAGAAGCAAAGTCCTATTATATTGGAGGGGGATTGGAGAACTTGTTTCTTAATGCTTAAAGCTACCTAAAGAATTTCTTGTTTAAATCCTGAAGATTACTTTGCATTTGTGAAGTCAATTTGGGCTTACAGGCAGGAAATAAACACACACACACACACACATACACACACACACACACACACACACACACATACACACACAGAGTCATTATCCCTGCCCTGCAGAATTTTGCTGTCTAGTGAAGGACAGATAGGTTTTAAAAAGCAGCCACCATGCATTAAGATGTTGCAATAATGATGGTGGCTTCAGGTGGGACAAAAGCATAGAAGAAATTTCTTGAGGAATTCAGAAAGTTTGGCAAAAGAGAGAGAATAGTCAGGAAGACCTTATCTGTTTTCAGTTTTAAGACAGAACACTCAAAGAGGCTTAAATGAAAAAGGAATACATTGTAACTAAATATTCCAGAAGCATTTGACTTCAAGCATAGCTGTATCCAGGTGCTGAAATCATGTCTTCAGAGATCCAATTTTTTCCATTTCTTGTGCTTTCCTCTGCTTTGGCTTCATTCTTAGACAAGTTCCCTTAAGGAGTTTATCACAGACAGTTCAGGCTTACATCCACTTTTTGAGATTCCCAGAAGAAAGCATCTCTTTCCAATTATCTCTAAAATCTTCCATTGGCCTGGCATGTGTCATGTGCCCATCTCTGAAGCCATCACTGTGGCCAACAGATCTGAGCTTGGATCTCTACTCTGTTATTACCAGCTCGCTTAACTAGTCTGAGCCTCAGTGTTCTCTATAAAAGAGCAGACAGTAATGCCCAGTCTGCAGTAGTAAATGTCATAAATGCTCACTAACTGCTAACTATGATTATCATCATAATTATAGGTCTGTATTCCTAAAGAAATTGATTTAATTGTCCAATATGAGGAACCTCTATTTTTGTTGCCTAAGCACTCTTCCCGGATTATAAGTTTACATAAGTCCTGCAAAGGAAGAGTTGTTGCTGCTCAGAGTGAGAGATAGGAGCCACTGCAAGAACATCAGGTGAGGCACGTTAGATTTTAAATAGATTTTAAAGAGCAACTTTTTAAAAAGAAGAAAAATAATCCTCAGGGTAACAAAGATTTAAAAATGATTCTTTACAAAGAATTTTTTTCTTCTCTAAGGTCAGGATCTATCGGTCCCTCCAATTTCTTCCCCTGGTTTGCATTTGTCCAGGTAGACACCAGCAACCAAAAGCCCCTTGATGCCATTTCCACGTGGAGCTGGCACTGGACAGGCATCCCTAAAAAGGCCCTTCCTGGGCCCTATGAATGAGGCCTGGGAAGAAAGGAGGCTATAAAATGAGTCAGTAGGAATTGCAGAAAGGCAGACATAGTCCTGATAAATCAATTCAGAACACGTTCTGTAGAAACAAGGTAGGACAAGTGACCACCATCAACACGAAGTAGGACAGAGTTCACACCAGGACCTCTCACCCGAAGAGGATCTGAGGGCCAGTCGTCTCATGGTACTTCTGTCAGCATTCACTGTTCACAGGAACGTAAACCTCTTCCCACTGACACAGTCAGAAATCACTATCAACCGATGGTGATGTGTTTGCATCTCATCTGGCTATTATTTCTGAACAATGGATGGAGTCTCAACTAATATTTTCAGGGACAGATCAAGGAAAAACAGCTTACTTACACTAACAAAAGTTTGTCCACAGGATCCATATAAATACTTTGTGAAGAAAACAGAAAAGCTAAATGACAAAGATAGCCAGCCTGCTGGAGAGAGTTATCTGTTCTCAGAAAACAAGAAGAGAAGTAAAGAGAGAGGGAAACAGAGGACAGTCCAGAAGGGGCAGGGCAGAAACCGCTGCTGTGAGCCGCGTTACCAGCATTGCAGATTGTTTGGATCATTAGAGCCTTCTTCTCCTCCTATGGTTCCACCTTCCCACTTTCAAGGAATGTGCTTGCTATAGGATTAAGCTAACTTTCCTATTTAATAGGGGGAAAAAGGGAAAACAAAGGAGAAACACCAAATGAATAACAATTATGACCTTCAAACTGCTGAGCTTAGAGGTCCAGCCTTCTCTCTATGCTTGTAGCAATCTCTCAATAACTGATTAAAGGATTAACCACCCAATTTGTTCAAAAGAACACAAGATTTATATACTTATAAGGTCTGGGAAGACATACACCTGAATTAGCATAACAATAACCTACAGAGGAATCAGACAGAAAAGTAATTCACATTTAGAGTTCAAATTTTAAAACTAACTATAAAGTAGAAAATAGGGTCTCTCATGCAGCTAGCTCCAACAGCATTAAAAACTATGGGTTGGTGTTATCTGTACTTCTCCAGCAAACAGGTCTAATTAGAAATGAAAATTGTGCCTCAGTTGAATGCAGGTTAACGACTGACATATCTTTACATGTTTTATCCAGGGATCTTAAAGGATTCCATCTGATTCTAACTGGTAGACAAAAGAGGTGAATTCCCCGCTGCAAAAAGGCACAGAGGATGGTAAGCACTACCCTGTGTTCCAGAGAAGGTGGGTCGGACTGGAAGGCTGTCATTATGAGAAGTGAGCTCACCCTGGGGAGGCAGGTGCTAGAGAAACAATCTAATCCCAGGCTTTTGTTTTTTAATCTGGCCCCACCCTTTACTGTACAGAACTATTTACTCAAAAGGACAAGAATCACATTCCCTGTGTCAGTACAAGTGAAACACGCCCTTTCAGGGAGGCTCAGATGACTTGGTTCAGGTATGAGAATTGGTTTCTTGGCCACAAAGGAAGTCTTCCCAAACAAGTCAATGCAGGCAGCTGCACCCCTGGGAACTGGCAGTTGATTTGGACTAATCGGTCTGCTAACGTCTGATAGTCCTCATGGGGAAGTGAGAGGGCAGGCAGGACCCACCACCACGACTTCTGACCTGCCGCCCAAACCCTCCTTGTGGGGACCAACCTCTGGCCTCTGGCTCTAATCCCCAAGCAAAGTTTAGTAATGGAAGAGATGAATTAGGATTTATAGCACCAGAAAGTAGGACTGTACACTAAAAACCATACCCAGGAGCAAGCAAAAGAAAAAGAACCAATGTGAGTCCCATTTTTTCAGGTTTGCTTACTTCGCTCGGGGATGGGAGATCTGTTGTCCATCTTCTCCACCCTTGCTCCATCTTTTCAGCCAAGAAGGTCATTTAGCCAGTCCTGAACTTGATCTTAAATTTTAGTTCCTCATCTATGTCTCCTTCACAGGATTTCATCATCTTCCTCTGCCCTTCCAAACCTTTCCTGAAGGCCCTCATGTCCTTCAAAATCCAAGTTCATGTTCTCCACTTAGCTACTCCCAACTGGCTGCTCCTGTCTAGACATCACCCTTCTCTCCCTGAATCCACCCCGTGGCTCTGCTTGTAGTCTTTCCTCTTCTTCCAAAGCCTGCTTTGAGTGGAAGAAGGAAGAAGCCTTTCCAGAAATTTCTACCGCACTCTACTACCATAACTTTAACAAACACCCCTGAGTGGCCGCCCATTCATCTGATTTTGGGTTGGACTGGGTTGTTTTACCATGTCTTTATCAGTAATTGTCATGTGCCTCATCTAGGGTACCCCACACACACTCCACCAAGGAAGAGCCCACCTAATTCACATGCTCTGAACTTCCTCAGTCTCCAGCACAGGGCACTGCCTGCGCTTAGCTCACTATGAACCCATAAACGCCCTGCCTGTGTGTCTGGGCCTAAGTGGGCAGACCAAGGACACACAGAAACAAGTTAATCCAATTAGTATCGAGCTCAACACACAATCAAGCTCATCATCTAATTTCAGCCCCCAATCCAATGTGAGGCGTGAACCCTAGTTAATGAGTTTTTGTCGTTGGTCTTGGTTTGGTTCTGAGGGAAATATGTAAACCACATTGTTATACCACAACACGTCTTGACTTTTTTTTAACTCCACTTGAATCTCTTTTCTGTGCTATTGTGAGATAGGCCTGTAGTCACTGGGACTCCAATTTCTGAAACCAGAATCTGTTGACATAGTCTGACAAAGGAGTTTTTCCTATTTGTAAACCGATATAAAAGTATCATTAGAAAAGCATACTAATGATACAAAATTAAGTCCTCTTTATTTTCCCATGATCAAATCATCTTTCTAGATAATAAAAATTATATTAATTTAAGAATTTGGGAAAATCAAGAACATGTGATCCCCCAGGTAAAGAGCAAAGACATCCTGTTTAATTCCTGTAATTTGTTCCATGGTCATCTAGAAAATAAGCCTGGTCAGTGGTAAACAGGATTCTGAGATTAGTGAGAGATGCATTTGTAGATCTGTTTATTCCGTATCTCTGGCCTGACCCCTTTCTCACAGAAGAAAAACAGGGAAGTGTGTGAATCTTTTGGAATAAATTGCTGGCACCCCACCAAAACCAACTCAAACCCCAGGCAGGTTTGGAACTGTCCAAGAGTGGACCAGAGCCAGCAAAGGGGACGACTAGAATCCAGCTCAGAGCTTCAGTGGATGGGAAACAAGCAAGGGGTGGGGAGAGGGACAAGGACGGTGAGGATAACTCAGACAGAGGCTGTGCCCAGCCAGCAGCTCTCGTTCTCACAGATGCCAGAGCACCCCTGGGGGCTTTACAATGTAAGAATAGCCAAAAATGATCTTTTTTGTGTGTGCTGATCAAAGTGATTTCCCAGCAGGGCTGCTTTGAAAAGCATCACAAAAGTTAAAGAAAAAAAAAACTTCTCAAACCCATCTCCTCCTCATGCTCCTGAGTCTCTTGGGAATGAGCTGAAGCAGGTGACAACAGCAACCTCCAACTCAAGAGTTAACTTTATGGAAGTATTTGTTTATTAACACTTGTCTCAGACACAGATGGATTTTGGTCACTTGGTTTTTATAAGGTAGTGGAAGGAGGAGATCCAAGGAAATGTGTATGATTTATAAGATGAAACCATTTTCTGATCATTTGCCACCGAAGGGAAGAAAGAGATTAATCGGCATGAAGCAATTTCCAAGGTCAGCTCAGTGTCTTTTCACTGATGGGCGAACTATATTCCTAGCATCATAGAATTTTAAAGCCAGACAGGACCTTGGAGATTATCTCACCAACTTCCACAATTTTCCAGATGAGTTACCAAAATCAAAAATATTCAGCAGTTTTCACAAGGTGACATGGTGCTATTGGCTAAGCCAGAATTAAAGTAAACATCCCAGACTCAACATATTATATTCAGCTGTATCCTATTGCCTTCTCCCTATTAACAAAGAAGCCACACGGGGAGAATACAATGCCCATAGACAAAGAATACAGGTTGTGAAAACTCTAACAGTCCTACAAAAGCCCCACCAACCCAAATATTTCAAGTTATACTAGATCACTGGTTCGACTGTTTCTATTCATGAAGGTATGGGGGTGTTTTAATATCTGAACTTACTTATTCATTTCTACCAGGAACACAGGCAGATTCATTATTATTCTAAACACTAATACTATGAGAGAATTCACCTATGGAGCCCTCAGGGAACCCTCACTAACTTCTAGAGAGCCATCTGTTTATGCCAAGTGTCTCCCGGACTAGGAAGCTACCCGAAGAATACATGCAATGCCAAGTTAGGCATCGAAAATCAATTTTTTACAAACATTGATCAACTCAAGTAAAACACTCTTCAAAATCATCTGACCGCTGTGATCCTTAAACAGTTTTTCAATGTTTAGGTAATTCAGTCTATTATAAAGGAACAACTTTATTATTCAAGTAAAAAGATAGAACTCTGAATATCCATAACTGTAAGACATTCAAGCTCTTCAATTTCCTGAATGTTCCAGCTTTACCGTGCTTACCGGTGCTGCCCTGCCCCTCACACACATTTCCTGACCGAGGACCAGGAACAGCTGCCACTTAACCTTGCATTAAACGTTGGTGGCAAATGCCGAGATTCCAGGCCTCTCCCTTTCATGTAGTCATTTGAGTAAAAAGACAGCTGCTCGCCATTACACTCAAGATGCCCTTCATCTACGTGGAGAATGTGGTGAAGTCATTCCGTGTGGCTTCAAACGGTCCCTCCAGCACGCCCCCACAACGGGCCTGCATAGGTAAAAAAGCTGAAATTCCACACAGCACACTGTGTTCGTGCACATCAGTCACACTTTCTTTTCACACTTTTCCACGGTTTCTGGTTCCTTTTTCCCAGTTCCATTTCCCTGTAGTCCCATCTTTCTTCCCCTCTGCTTTTATTGCTGGAAGAAAGTGTGAGGAACGGGAAGTGTTGAAGAACAGAGGAGACATGTGCACAGAGGCCACGGCTGTGTCAAGGCTACTCAACGCTGTTCTCACAGGGTTCGTGTGGTCTGCATCGTTCAATCCTTTGTCGGTGTTGGGGTGTGCATGTGTGTTTTGGATATACTTTGCCCCCAAGACCTGACACGCTGAATATATTGGGTGAAGATTTTATTAAACTGAACGGACTGCAGTGGCATTTGCATTAACCTATTCTGGGCTAAGGTGACCAGATACATCATTTACAATTTCTATTAATACTTCTCTGGACTTTTTTGTGACTATCCCGCAAAATAGTGCCCTGTGATTGTTCACAGGCTGCAAATCCAGATTGCAGGATGGAGGGATGGGGAGAAAAAAAATCAGAGAAAAGGGAAGAGAGTTAGAGAAAAATAAAGTGGGAAGAAATAAGATATAGAAAAAGAATGGAGCAGAATTCCAAATGCCTGTTTTTAATATTCATAGAAGATTCAACTAATTCTTTGAGACTCAATTTCCTTATCCCTAAAAATGCAGAAGATGCCATCTGACTCAGAGTGTTGCTGTGGAGAACAAATGGTATAGTCTATACAAAAGTGCTTTAAAGACCATAAAACACCAGTGAATGTAAGGAATAACTGTAATAGTGGCAGAATGGTTAAGAACATAGTCAAACTGCCTGGGTTCATTTAATCCTAGCTTTGCTTCTTATTAGCTGCGTGTCTTTGGACAAATATGTTAACCTATCTGAACCTGAGTATTCTCATCTATAAAATGGGCATAATAATAGTAGCCACTTCTCATAGGGTTTTTTTTAAGGACCAAGTAAGATAATCCATAAACCTAGCATGGTGTTTAGAATAACATATTTAAAACTACAGAACTCAGGAAAATACTTTGTTAGTGTTTGGCAGTTTATTATAAAGAATACAACTTAGGAACAGCTGAATGGAAGAGATGCATAGGGCAAGGTATGGTGGGTGGTGGCATGGAGCTTCCGTACTCTCTCCAGTGTGCACCATCCTCCCAGCACCTCAGTGTGTTTACCAACCCAGAAGCCACAATGCCCAAACCTATAATCAAGCACCAATGGGACAGACCTGAACAGAATTGCCCAAAGCATGTTCCCACAGAATAGCATCTCTTAGAAGCTCCCTGAAAAACAGATTCTGTGAAATTGAGAAAAACTACACATTGTGGTGGCCTTATGGATATTCACATTAACATATTAAAGGCTCCAAGAAGTACAGAAATTTGTGTAACTTTGCTTACCACAAAATTCCCAGACTCAGATGGCCATGGAATCCTTTGTTCTGCATTAACACCTCTTAAGACTTTGGCAAATGTTAAACTGGAGGAATTCTCTGCCCCACCAGGTAACATGCAACTTTTTCTAAAAGTCTTTAAATACATTGCTAAACATAAAACAGTCAATCGGATGATATTTCAAGATGAGGATGTTAAAAATGGACTAGTCAGAGTAAACGGTAAGGAAAGGGCACACAGCCTTGCAGTAAATTGCACCATGAGGTGGTCATGACTGTTGTTCACCAAATTTTTCCAAGCACATAGTAGTACTGCATTTCTCTGCCTTCTTAATGTTAAGTTTCATCACATGACTTTCTCTGGCAATTAAATATGAGTGGAAATGCCATGCGACTCTTGAAGAAAAAGTTTCCAAAGCTAGTATATAAGCCACCACATTCTTTTCCCATTGGCAAAGTGATTGCAGGAGCCTGTGTTGAGATGTAGCCTCCACCAGCCTGGTCCCTTATGGACTCTGATGAGCAGAGTCCCATTTATGATTCATGATAGACGAATAGAGAGAAATGAGTCCCTGTTATTTTAAGTCAGTGAGGTGTAGGTGTTGTTTGTTATCACAGACTAACTTATCCTAATACTTAACATCAATTTACTGACTCCATTTTTGCCTGGCATTTTTGCCTTACTCACTTTGAGCTGGAGACACAATCGATATCCATGGACCGAGCTCGCCCTAAAAAAGCTGCTCTTTTCAAGAATGTTTAGAAAAGAATCTTTCAATACTCAGAAATTCCCCACTCTCCATTCAATGCTTCTCCCACTGTGTGGGGAGAATCAGCCTCAATAGTTTAGAAAGATTCATGCTTAATTTTATTGAAAAGGGAAATCAGTGCATTCCCTTTGTAGATGGTGTGACTGAATAATTCATTGAAAGCTTCATTATCTATAATTGTGATAACACACACTTTAAAATAAAGTATTGCACATATCAAATATCCCTGATACATTTTCGAGCAAATATGTGCACATATGTAATCAGCTGTGGTAATCAACCGCACATCAACAAAGAATCAGAGTGTTTCAGGGGTGTAAAGACACCGTTACAGTGAACAATCATTTGGCAGTGTGGCTTATTTTAATAGACACATCACTTTAAAATAAGTCTTCACCATCTGCTGCAGCCTCTAATTACAAATGCAACAAGAACATAATTCACAATTGCATCATTAAAAAGTAAGACATACGGGATTTAATGCATGCCTATGTCCTTTTTTAATGCAGCAGACGTCTGTTCATCTTGTGTTTCAGGCACAAATTGGCGGTAAAACTTTCTTTCCTTCCATGCTGAAATTTCCCAGAGAGTAAAGTGCTGCAGGAGACAAGAGGAACTCCATATAAGGGTGTTTGGTTGTCATAAATATTCATAGGCTATAATCCTATTGATATTAGATTTACTTGTCAACAATGTTTTTCATATGCAACAAAACCTATCTTTAAACAATTACATATGAAGATTTTAAAAAGTCTCCTCAGCAAGAAATACAGATAAAACAACTTCATCTAACCAATGTAAATAGCTTAGAAATTCACATCTGTTTATAATAAACTAAGCTTTTAGCAGCCCACTTTCCAAATGGTGTTCAAAATTGGCTTGAAGATCCAGGCCTCTGTTAGACCCATAATTAAGAATATACTGTACTAAAACATCTTGTTTAAGGTCAATTCTGTATTTTTGCTTGCAGATCAAATGTTAGTTATTCAGAGTACAGAGGAAAAGAGATGCCATGGCACGAACTGTCAGAAGTCTGGACTTGCAAGGCTGCCCCTTCTAGATACTTTGCCTAAAATAAGGGTATCTTCCACCAGACAGATGAGAGTTATGGTTACGGCCTTGAGGTCTAAACAGCAATATTATTAAATAAATAATATTAGATAATCAAATAATCTTAAATAAAAAAGTATAATACACTCAGTTATGCCTTTAAAAATAAAAATAATAAGTATTTTATTTTTAAAAACATAAAAATAAACTCAATTTTATTAATAATCGCTATAGGAAATTTGAAAGAAACATATAGAAAGAAAAACAAGTATATGTGTGTGCATGTGTGTGTGTGTGTATATACACATATATATATAAATAATTAAAGAGACCCCATGTGTGTGTGTGTGACACACACACATGGGGTTTCTTTAGTTAGTCCTAATCCTCAAAAATAGCATTAATAGCTTAATCCAGCCATTCTCATAATAGTTGATATTTTTAAAAATGAGATATGTGACTATTTTCCAAGCTAAGCAGAGAAAAAAATATTCATTGCCTTCCTGGTGTGGTACTGTACATGTGCAAAGCTTCATGGTTTCCCCCAGGTATTTTGTTTCATGATATGTCAACAGGTGGCATATATTCCACTCTCCTGCACTCCCGTAGTATTTGAAACACAAGACAAATATTCTTACTACAAAGTTATATCAACAAAATGTGCCATATAATCTTTACCTAACGTTAGGCCAAGAGATGGCCAGCCAATAGAACCTTAGAATTCCTGGTGCTTGGGTCTAAAAAATGCATTAAACTCACCCACAACCACTGATGGTTTATTACTACTTTTCTGAGAAGTTAGCTTGGGGTGCACTCACTACTGTATTCAGTCTCCTAGCATTTCCCAGGATTGCAACAAACTCAATTACTTGGAAACAGCCTAGAATTCTCTTTCGGCTCCTCTTCAATTCACGGCCTGCTTCCACATACTAGATATCTTTGCTTCTTTCTTCCTGGATGCTATGGTCCCTTCCCCACAGTTACTGCTTCCCACATAAGGCCCACATGCTGGTGCAGCAGAGAAGGCAGAGTAACTCTCCCAGTCATCAGAGCGAGAGCTATCGCCACCTGTTACTGATGGTTGCCATCTTGTTTCCATTCACGCTAACGTTTTCCTGTCTTCATCAGAGTCACTTCCTGTCCTCTGGGATGCTTCAGGGGAACTCCTTTCTCATTCAGTCTCCTATTCCACTTTTATGTACAACCCTTTATCACAGACTTATAGCCCTAGAAATCACAATCAGTCATATGATGTTCTGCATTTTTCATATATATGTATATATAGCTCACACCAAGGATTCTTCATTTCTATTGCCTGTATGTTTTCTCTCAAAAAATTATAATTAGATTTTTGCTATCATAAAGGATCATTTTTACTTCCCCAATCTTTAGATTCTTTCCCCTTTGGAGTGAAAACTTCTGTTATTCCCAATTTAAACCAATGATCCTTAGTAGTCATCGCAGTGACCATTTTATTCACAGAATTCCACATATACAAAACTAATTCCTAAAGGATACTGGAGTCATAAGTCACAGGCATACAACAATTTTAAAAACATTTAAACAAAAAGTTTTAATACTAAAATGTAAAGCAACTTCTCAACAAAGTTTCATTATTTCATTTCCCAAATAGCATAATTTCACTTTCTTACCAAGAGAGCAAAGCTGAATTTTAAAAATGTCATAGAATCATAGAAATATGAGCCTAAAGGAGTTCTTGGGAGGGCAAAAACTCCTAATTCAGCTTTGTGCCTTCAGTCAGAAAGGAATGCACTTAAACCACCTCTGAATGATGATCTCTACTATACTACACTTTCTTCCAGAAACTTCCAAGAGGGCTCCCCAACATCCCCCTCCCACAAACACATACACATACCTCTGCATTCCCTTGCCCCCCACTTGTGATCATACATTTCAGGGCCTCTCAGCCCCCTCTGGACAAGTTCTTCCTCAGTCCCCTGGTGCATTCTCGGACGTTCCTTTTTGTCAATGGAAATGGAGAACAGCTGTCCATCTTCCAGTACAATAAATAGCCTTTCCTGTACTTCAAGATTTATTGATTGAGTTTCCTCCAGCCTTACCTTCTCTTGATTAAATAATGTAAATGCTTTTATCTTGTCATCATTTTTGTTTTACTGGTGTTATTTGGTCAACATCAATCCTTCTCCTTAGAAATTTTATGAAAGTATTTTTAAAATCAGGTTTTTAAAGCCATGTCAAATTTTAACAGTTACGGCTTCTGCCATTTTGAGTTTTCTTTATTTCCAGAAAGTTCAATTCTCCTAGATCAAATTTTACACATCTAAACTTTGTCAAGAAGACTTAATTTTGCCATCAGTTTTTCAGCCAGTAAGAAATTCTACCATGAGTTGTTTTAGTTGTTGTTAGTTTTATTTTGTTGCTATCAGTTTTATTAGTAATAGTTCTTATGAATTTGATTAAAGGAAGTTTGTATTTATTTCTTAGCTAACACATAGAAAATTATCAACAGTTTTTGTGAGGCAGAAATAAAAGCAAAAAGTGGGATATGAAAAAAGGGAGACAGAAGACAAGAGGAGAGACCCACAAGACTGTAGAAACAAAGATCTGCATCAAGAGTGAAACCCAGAGGGAAGCTACAGCAGTTTTATCATATTAACAGCTCAGCTCCCAACACACAGTGTTATCTAAATGTTCTTTAGCCAAAATGGTGGACTTTATGCACACAGTTTCAGCTTAGTTATAGGTTTTCAGTTACTGTTCAGTGCCATAAAATTATATTTCAGATTATAAAGGCTGAACCTGAATGTTAGCTTCTCCAAATGGTTTGATCAGTGCTCTGTGAAAAGGGAGAGTTTAGCCATAGAATGTTCAGTCATCTGTTCGTTCGTTCATTCACTAAAGCAATATGAGATGCTCACAATGTACCAGGCACGTTCTAAGTGCTGAACATACAGGAATATGGGAGATAGCCCAAGTCCCTGCCTGTCTTCATGGGCAAGACAGACACATATTGTGACAAATAAATGAATAAACACATGCAAATTGTGATCGGTGCTCCGCAGGAATAAGTACGGTGATGAGGCAGAGCCAGTGGGAGGGAAAGCCTCAGGGAGGAAGTGAAATCGGAGTTGAAAACTGAAGAGTGAGACAGCAGAGCTAGGAAATGACGGATGAGCAGACAGTAAGCACCTTGAGGCTGGGAAGGGCCTGGGGAGTCTCCGGGACAGAAAGGAGGTGGGTGTGTTTAGAGATCAGTGAGCAAGTGAAATAGTACAAAACAAGATATCTTCCTCTGAGAAGTGTAAACTGGCAAACAAACAAAATGTTCATTTCCAATAAATTTAAAATCTAAATGTTGGAGACAAATATCAGAATAGTAATGTCAGAAGAATTAATTCCACTTGCAGTTTTCCACCAAACTGGGTTTCAATTCACCTTAAGGACTCAAAACCAAAAAATAAAAAATAAAAAAAATAAAAAATTATGTAAGTATGCAAGTCGTATTTCATATTAACAAGTCTAAGATTACATTTTTTAATCTGCTTGAGAAATAATTGGAGGTCTGCTCTTACTCAAAGTTCCTGAAACATAATTTTCCCTATTGGTTTAACCCAGTATGTAAAGCCCTGAGGAATATTTTAGCAACAAAGACCTTCCCCCATCAAACACAGGAAGAAAACTAACTTCATTTCCTCCTGTTCCTTCCTGCCACAAATCTACCTCCATATCAGAAGATAAACTGACCCCCAAACACAGGTGTAATTCAATATTCTATTTCAAATGCCATCAGATTTGAAAGCCAAGTAATTAACAGCTCACTAGGGACCCTATTGAAGTAAAACCAACTTTGATCCTATTCCCAAATCCCTTGCCAAATGGATGGGCAGCTCGACCCCCTCTGCTTTCACATTAATTGAAATGAATAACTATATCAGAAGAATGCTGTATGCAGGAGAGCAGGTTACAAGGGGGGTGTGTTTTTCAGCTTGATTATTAGAGGAGCTAATTTGAGTGTTGGGGTAGGATAAATATTGACATGCACAATTACTCTCCATCCTGAACTAAGCCAGCATCTTGGCTCTCTAGCATCTGGGAGGAATAGAGGCATATAAGATGTGATACATTGTAACTTTAAGGTACAAACCTCTGGTTCTTTTATTATACCTCAGAGAAGAGCCATATTTTATTTCTAACATTTTAATATACAGAGAATGGCCTTCTGGTCCAGTGGGTGAATATATACAAGCTAAGTGTATACAACAGGATAATGTCCAGTAATTCATTCCTCTTTTATTCAAATGCTTTGATTCTCCACAGTAGTTTTCACAGCATGGTCCGAACAACATATCAGCTTTTCTGTAGAAGCCACTTGGATAAAGACAAAGGGTCCCTGATGAAGAATCACTTTGAAATAGATACACTGGGAGACATAATTAATGCTCACTGGCACCAGTCATACAATGATCATGACCATTTGTTGAGCTCTTACTTTCTGCCAGGCACTGTACTGACTCCAGGCTGTTTTTTTCCCAGCTCTGTTCTTAACCCAGCAAGGTCCCTCCCAGCTACAGCACCTGCAGAAGAGTCAAGTTCAGTTCCAGCTCTACCACGTCTGGGTCTGTGACCTTGCACAAGTCACTGTGCCCTCTCTGAGCCTCACTTTCTTCTGCTACAAAATAAAGATAATAAAACCTACCCCAAAGAGCCATTGTGAGGGTCAACTGAAATTTAAAGACATTCATTTTTAAACAGCAATGTTCTGAGTATAGTGCATACTTATTACCAATTATTTTTTATGGAATACCTACCAATTGCCCATGAGTGATCTGGATCCTTTACAAACATTCTCTTCAATCCCCACACAACCTAAAGAATAAGTATTATCCTTACTTTCCAGAGAAAGAAATGAATGTGCAGAGAGGAGAAATATCTCACCTGAGGTTTAGCCAAAAATTTTCTGTCCATGATGGCAAAATATTCTCAGAGATCAAACCAGCAAAAGACAAGGTCAGTTTGAAACACCTATTGTCTTCTGAATTTTTTTCTTAAGGTTCCTGGAAATAATCTGCCAATGTTGTATATATGTGATCACAGTGTTTGTGTATAAAATAAATGCACATCTGTAATAAATATACTATGCTGCCAATCACACATAAACAAAGCAAAATTTCTGCATAGGGAGTGAAAAGTCATCAAGTCAACTGGTATCTCCTTGTCCTCCCTAGAGCCCAATTAAGTAAAATTAGCAATGTGCCAAGGTGGAGAAGGCGAGCCACTGGGGTTGTAAATTTCCCTAAGGTGTCAAAGGAACAGCAACTCCTGGGTGAGATATGGGACCTTTCCATCTGTTGGGGATATTCATTGCTTTCCAAATGGGCTTACTGCTTCCTAGGCTAAGTAACAGCACACTTGAATCGGGTGACAGCTTCTGCCCAGTTGTATTCATGGTCCCTGTAGAGTTTAACGACATGTTGTACTTTCTCCTTTAGAATTATCAAAGTCTAAATGAGGTTATATCAAGTAAGAAAATGAAAGTTGACAATAAATTGTATCATTGTAGGACATGCAACCATAGGTGTCTAGGCTCTTCAGGCAATTCCATGAATTATTGGCCACCTATCTGGATTAGTCAAGAAAGACTAGTCTGGGCTGGAAAAACAAATGCTAAAGTCTCTGTGGCTGAATACAGCAGAAGTTTATTTCCTGCTTATGCAAAGCCCTCTTCTGGTTGGAGCACCTCTCCAGGGCTGCCATTCTGTTCTCTTCTTGTGGCTTCGCCATCTCAATATGAGACCTCCATGGGCCACAAAACAAAGGAGAAAAATTTGGAGGGTCACACAGACCTTTTCACCACTTCAGCCTAGAAGTGACACATGTCACGCTCATTTCATTAGTTGGACTTAGTCACATGACCTTGCCACAAGGGACAGGAAATCCCATCTTACACTACCTCAAGAGGAGGGGAGAACCAGAGGAAGCACTTGTGTCCCTACCGCCGCTTCCATATGCAAAGGCACTGTGCTACGTGCAGGGATTCAAGGATAAATTAGACCCAGTCCCTGCCCATGCAAGGCTCACACCCTTATAAAAGAGACAGAAATACACAGAGTTTACCATAAAACAAGCACACTGACAATTGTCCTATAATCCAGCAATAAATACGAGGCATTGGAAATGCAGAGAAAGGAGCAATTAACAACAACAGGGGTGTAAGAGAGGATTTCACAGAACCAGTAGCATCTGAATGCCAATGAAACTAATTTACACATATCACTCAACAGAAGTATATTAGGACAATATCTGAGACAAGAAAGGCAGCATGGGGTGCTGCCAAGTTGTTCAAACTCTCCCAGGATGGTCCCAACAGCAGAAAAGAATAAGAAACTGCTAAAAGCAAGTCCTAAAACTGCTGGTCCATCTCACCCTTGCAGGGAATCCTATGTTTATAATACAAATGTGTGCACGGTAACATAGCTCTTTGTTTTCATGCAAACAGCACCTTTTCCCCCATAATTAAAATTACAAGTAAAACTAATACTTTGTGTTGACCTCATGTTGCTGTGATTCCTTGTGCTCTTAGCACAACCCCATGGGCCTCCCTGCAGGCCCGTGGGCTCCTATGTGAGAAGCACCGAATTGGAGATAACCCAGAGCCACGAGGTCAGCATTATTGCCCTGACTCTGCCAAAGATGAGCGTGTGGCTGTTGGAGGAGTCGCTTTACTTCTCTGCACCTCAGTCTGTCCCCCTGTAAAATGAGATATTACATATGCCATTTTCAACATCTCTTTCTGTAACACATTTCTCTACAACAATGGTGTGACTTTCAAAATTTATGCAGCAGATGCATAAAAGCCCATCAGCAGTTGAGGGGGATGCTGTGAATTAGGTCCTGGACCTCTACACCACCATCCTTTCAGTTAGAGAGGTTGAAAACCAAAACTCCCGTTCCCCAAATTCTCCTGCAGCGAAGGCTCTGCCAAAGCCAAGACACACTCCTGCAAGATTGCAAAGGCAGGAGTGCTGTGGTGACCACCCACCTGCTCCTCTTGGCTGCTTTCCTTCTGGCAAACGCTGGGCAAGAAACATGACGCTCTCCTGGGACAGCATGCCAGGGTCCCTCCCGCAGCTTGCTGTGAAGTTGCCCAGTGGTGGTAGTGATGGCAGCTCCTTGTTGGGATGTGCTCTTGAATATACCAACAGTGGTCGCTGCTGAGGTGGTAGCTTCCCTGGGGGGCCAGTTCCATATTTTTCTGGAAGTTGTTCCTGAAAATCTAGCCTGGTAGTACCTGCTCAGGGAATTTTATAAGCACTTTATTCCTCCTATTAAATGTCCATCTGCTTAAAATACATGC
This sequence comes from Indri indri, assembly GCA_004363605.1. Taxonomy (NCBI): domain Eukaryota; kingdom Metazoa; phylum Chordata; class Mammalia; order Primates; family Indriidae; genus Indri; species Indri indri. The sequence continues at coordinate 32,730 of RJWJ010003797.1, read as the reverse complement.
AGTGACCTCTGTTTAATCCATTAATTAAATAGTCTCCAGTCCTCTTGACTTCTCTTGACCCCAAGCTCCTCAGTCCATGGAGGACAGTAACCTTGAAAAGGAATTAGCTCCTGAAATGTGTCTGGGCCACCTCAGGAGCCAACCCCAGTTGGTTCAGAGATTTGCTCTTATTTCACCAAAAGCCATGAATAAGGAAGGCCCTCCCTTGGTAATAAAGATGTGAGGACAAGAAGCCCTTGAGGCAGAGTTTCAGGCAAACTATCCACTCAAAATGAAAGGTAGCAGGCTGTGTATGATCAGGGTGAGGCTGCAAACAGAAGGGCGTGTGTCCTAGACTGCCCTTTCCACGGGCAGTTAATGGGAGCGTTAGGATGCACCTTTCTCATGTTCTGGACTCCTGGTATGTATAAATACACCCTGGAATGGGAAAAACCCTCAAACAAGCAGGGGGACTTTTTGTTTCTAGGGACAATGGCTAACATTAATGTTTTCTTCATGAAGGAAGCTGAGGGTACAGGAGAAAGGCAGAAGTGTTAGCAAATGAACAATGGAGAGCACTGTCTTCAAAACCAGCAAGTGCTGTAGAGAGAGCCACATGGACTCACTAACTAGGGGGAAGGACCCAAGTGGAACACTGGTAAAAGGCCAAGCTGTGGTCCTGAGGCCAGAGGAGATGTCAGGGGTCCAGATTCTGTAGCCCATAAAAACAGAACTGACCATAGTCGGTTGCTAGCCAGTGTCCCATAGAACCAAATGACTCTTTAAATGAGATTGGTGGGATCTATTCTTCCTTACCCAAATAAAACTGCAGTTCTACCTAGAAAAGCTACCTGGAAACCAAAGGAGAATGTTGGTTAGGCCAAGTGAGGAGGAGTTTTTCATTGTCTGGCCACAGCCGTGTGGTTCCTGAGCACCTTGGAAGCTTTACGTGTGTGGGGCCACCAGGGAACCTGCAGGAGAAGAAGGTTCAGAGAGGCATTGTCTACAAACACCTTTCTTACACCCTCTACCTGGAAGTGTGGATGCTGCGGGAGCTCAGGACAGCTGCCGCTGGTACAAGTGTGTCCAGACTTATTTTCTGGTTGTTGAGTAAGCATCTTTCTGGGTTTTTCATGTCCTCATGGAATGTTCCTCCTGATTCCTGGTTACATGGCATTTAGGAACTTTCCAGCTCTTACAGGAATGAAACCAGCCACTCAGCATTGTCATCTTTCTGGACTCGCTGCAGTTACCTGTCTGTGCACACTGTCAATGACCTCAAAACCTGTCTTTTAGCTGGACCTAAACTCCCTGGGTTCACATAAAAGTTTCCCAAATCCCTTAGAAACCTGTTTTTTGCAGTATGTCCTCTCAGATAGCACTAATTGTTCCATACAATCAATCCATTTGTGTCCCATCCTGGATGCTATGTCAGAGCAGAGATCGGGTGCACAAGTGAACTTGCAAAGGGCAGAGTGTTGTGTACCACCCACTCTGGAGCAGCACAATGGTACAGTATAGGGGACACTGGGCAGAGAGTCAGGGACCTGGGTAAAGTCTTGGCCTGGAGGGCACTTAATCTCTTGGGCCCTCAGTTCCTGCACTTGAAACTCATTTTCTTCCATTAGGATCACACGAACACAGACGTCCATTTTTGAGCCCTGATATCCCAAGTTAACAAAATAGGAAAATGGGAAGAAGAGGAGTTTACATGTTTCTTGTGAATCGTTTGTAGGAACCTGTTTATTAGGCCCAAACATCAGATAATCAAATTAGATGAAATATGCCCTAGATTAAACCAAGTGAAAACAGAAGCAAAACATCTTCTACATAAAAAAAGCAGAAATAGTAATTTGCCTTTCTGAAACATCCTACCCTTTCTTAAAACACTTTTGAGTACATGTATCTCGCTTAGTCTACTTTATTCTGTGAGCTAGATGAGGAAATTGTTAAGCTCTCTCTCCAGTGTGGTTTATACAGCAAGAACTTCATGATTAAAACTGTATCTTTGCTTCTACTCTAGTTGTCTGCTGGTCTCAGACCTGTAACCTAGAGTTCTTGTTCTTCGTGTGCATAGAAAACATTCTGAAGGAACTCATCCAAGAGTGGACTCCATGGGGAGCTCTGCCTATCAGAGCCCCTCATCTTCACCCATCGGAAAGGAGGGGCTCTCCCTGGGCGAAAACATCCTGGGGAAAACAAGACAGATGTTTGAAGGAAGTTCACATGTTTCTGCCTGAAACTTGGGCTCCTGTAGGAAGCCTAGGAGGAAGACATACACTCTGGAAGAAAACATGCTAAACCCTGTAAGACACAAAATTCCCGGCCGGGCACGGTGGCTCACACCTGTAATCCTAGAACTCTGGGAGGCCGAGGCGGGAAGATCACTCAAGGTCAGGACTTCAAGACCAGCCTAGGCAAGAGCGAGACCCCTGCCTCTACTAAAAGTAGAAAGAAATTATCTGGACAACTGAAAATACATGTAGAAAAAATTAGCCAGGCATGGTGGCACATGCTTGTAATCCCAGCTACTCAGGAGGCGGAGGCAGAAGGATTGCTCAAGCCGAGGAGTTTGAGGCTACTGTGAGCTAGGTTGACGCCACGGCACTCTAGCCTGGGCAACAGAGCTAGACTCTGTCTCAAAAAAAAAAAAAAGACACCAAAATTCCCAACGAAGTCCAGCCCTCAAAGAGAAGGTTTCACATTTTATCCTGAGCTGGAACATGGTCTTCCCTGGGTCCATTCCCTGCATGGTGCTCCATCTTGCTCCCGTAGGGCCCTGCGTGTCTTTCACTCCCCCTCCCACCTTCTCACTAGTATTGCCCCTGACTTCTTTCTTCCTCGCCTTTTAGTACCACTCTCTCCAGCTCCTCTCCCTGCTGCTCCTCCTTCCTTCTCTTCTCTTTCAAGCCCAGGTGGCATTAATGGGGATTAGATGCTTAGGAAGCAAAATAATTTGCAAGAGGAATACTTGCCTTCCATAGAGTTCTCCTGTCTGTTCTTTCTTAGCCAGATTCAGCTAGTGGATTAAACATTTGGTTTGCTGGTTTTTGTTCTCAGGGAAATACCTAAAGGAGTCTAGCATTGTGGTCCACATTTAATTATTTGCTGTCGCTTACCCCGCTATATATGTTTATTTTTGCCAAATAATTCTATAGATTTCTCAGCAATTGGCTAGTTAAAACTCTTCTGCATTCTCTTCTCATAATGAAAGTCCAGGCCTCCCTGTGTTGATGGAATCATCTTTTACACATGTGAATTTACCAGTGAACTCAATTTCTGAAATGTCCTCAGACTTCCCCTTATAACCCACTCTCAGGGAGTTACCTCTTGGCCTTTGGCTTATCTGGAAAGGAAGCTGTGTAAAAAGGACATTATTTTTGTTTTCAGAACTCCTCCAGCATAAAGACTTGTTTTTATTTATTTTATAATTAGCTGTTCTGGAGCTATTTTTCAAATTCATCCATGAAAAGAGGCAAAGAATACTAACATATCACAGTAGGCATTTAATCATGAGTCCATGACATCCGCTTAGTTCTGTGACAGACCAGCAGGACTGCAAGACGAAGCCTTTCTCTGCGAAGTTTTGAGTTTGAACACTGCAACCCTTTCCTAGCCTTGCTGTCCCTGGGAGTTTGCAGACGGTTAGTTATAGGGCCCCTGAGAGACTGCACCACCTGACCTGAAGACCAAGGGTGTGGCAGTCTTCATGGCACAGGCCAAGTCAGTCTCCATGGTTTGAAAATTCTGAGATGATTCATAATGATCTTAATTAATACCACAGAAACGTCAACACTTCAGTTATTTGCAATTTTGGGAGGAAGGGGAATATTCATGTGTGTACATGGTGTAAATCTCTACATGCTGCAAAGAGGAAAACTTACATTCTAACTTCTCACTTGTGAAGACTAAGCACAGCCACAATAACCAACAGAACTACAGGTGTCTGCGTGTCAACATTGAGTTTTCTAAAATCATATAATCTGAATCAACAATTCTGAATGCATCAAGCTAGTAAATACATATTAACAATTTTTAAGCAGAAAAATTTCCTTCTCACTCACAACGAATGCACATGCAGGCTCAATTCATAGACTTTACTTGTCCCCCCAGTATACACAAAAAGGTTTTCATTTTAAAACTATGCAAAGATTATGAACACAGAATCTGTTACCTCCTCAAACTGCTAGTTCATAGGAAAAATATTTTTTCCAAAAAAAAAATAAAATCTTCCACCAAGCAGAGTTTATTTTTATTTTGTGTTGCATTCCTAGAAGGTACTATTTCTAAGGTATGGCATCTTAACAAGAACACGGCCTTGTGTTTGAGCCATTCATTTCCATAGACAGAGTGCTTTCACATTTATTACCTTATTTTTATTTTGATTCACACAACAAGTCTGTGAAGCAAAAGCACTACATCTTCTTCATCTCACAAATGCTTGATGAGAGAGTTGGAAAACATAAGTACCGTGCCCAGGGCTTCAGAGCTAGAGCAAGGCTGAGACAGCATCCCAAGGCTCTCTGACTTGAAGTCCAGTACTCAGTCCGCTTTCTGCCATCTCCCTTCCCAGGAAATGTTATAATGGAGCTGCACTTTTAGCAATAAGGGTGATAAGTGGTAGACCTCTCCACCCGCCCATCCCCATTGAAAAAGAAAGTAATAATGTCAGAAAAAGGGTCAGGTGAAGGAATTCAGGGAAAAGCAACCAGTGTCCTCTACAAATAAAAACTTAGGTCACGCTGGTTTTCCAATTCACATGTGCCAATGGAAAATGGACTGAAAAATTAACGCATGTGGCTTGAGCCTGCATTGCATTCTATACGATCCATTTTCTCTACTGTATGTTAAAGAAAATTCAAGATATTGTCCAATTAGGCTTCTGTCGAAAACCAAGAGTTGCCAAATTTTGATAGATTTATGTGAGTCAGATTATTTCTTTGCCTACAATTCTACATAATGCCATTTGCGAATGCATAAGGAAAGCTAAACTTTGAGTCTACCATTTAAGATGCATCTTTTTATTTACATATGACAATCAAACCAAGCCAAAATCAAAGCTGGGAGACTGGGGGGACAGAGAAGGAGGGGAAAAGCAGTTGCTTTCTTGATCACTCTTCAAAAGTTGCTTTTTAAAACAATTTTAAAAGTAATAAATTAGTTGTAAAACTACAATGAAAATAAGTTAAAGTAAAAAAGTTAAAGCAAAGTCCTAAGACACAGAAAGCAAGTAATCAAAGGTCGCACCAACCTTATATACTGGTTCTACAGGAAAGCAAAAGCTCAAGCCTCTTATTTCAGATCTGGCCCCCAAGCTTCACCTCCTGTCTTTATTAAAAGCTGTTTATTCCTCTGAACAGAGCTGTTAGTGTCAGAAAAGTGAACTGGAGCATTAAGACCATTATGTGGACACTGGAGGTAGAACGTACACAGAAAAGAAAATCTAGGAAGAGTTCTATTCATTTAAATTGATGGAGATGAGCATTTATTTTTTGTTTAAATTGACCCTGAAATTGTTTCTACTATTTTCCTCGTGAGGTACGTAGAGACGTAACCTCGAGGGCTAGTCCATTTACAGCAAGAAAGAACTCGGCACGGCTGGGATGCCCTGTGTCGTTCACCCATGCAGGGCATACAATTGATTCCCTTGCAGAGACCAGCCATATGGATTGATTTAGCAGCATTTCACCGCTGCCTAGAGACACGGCTTGAGTCATCCCGTATAAATTACTTAACTCTCCACTATAAAGAGGAAAAAAATGTTTTCTTGCACAGCAGTAGCAATTAATGTTCAACATGTTTATGGAATTTAATAATATACGGCCCAGCACCAATCTCCGTATGCAACACATTATCCTGAGACAGAGACTTAGGTGGTGTCATCAGCATACAAGACACGGATGATTGATTCATCAATAACCGGGCCTGGCCTTATTACAGCAAACAAATTAGACACTGTGGAATATATTGCCATATAGACAGGACTTCCTTCTCCTCAAGTATACGTCATAATTGATAGTGGAGACCTTTCAGCAACACTGAAAAACAGTTTGCAATTAGCAGGCCCCTCTTCTTTTAGTGCCCGCACACGTAAGTAGTTGTGCAAAGCTTGGCCCAGCTTTGTGGGATGGAACAAGGCCTAGACAACATCTTCCCAGGAAAGTGTTCACCAGTAAGTTCAGCCACTTCTTCATCTTTCTCCTGTTTCATTCCAGAGTATGCAAAAAGGAAAAGCAGCAAGTCACCAACAAATAGTAATTCGTACTGAGCCACCTCTGCGTGCCAGGTGCCATTGTAGGCACTGGGAATAGAGTAGAAAACAAGACAGAAGGACCCCACCACCACCACCACCACCGGGGGTGTAGAATGGCAATAAACACATTAACAAATAAATACATATTATTTAAGTTCTGATAAGTGACACGCTGAAGATAAAATAGAGCACTCTAGAGTCTGTGTATTTTTAGGTGCCAAATAGGGACTTTAATAATAGGAGACATTTATGTACTCGGTATCCATGTAATTAAATAATCACCACTGTAAGCAAAATTTTGTTACTTTTATACTTTCTCTTCCCCAAATTTTAAAATTATAAGCACCAATTCTGAATAGGGATGGGTATTGTTCATGATTCAATAATTTTAAAAGATTTAACTATTTCTAAATGATTATTGTGTAATTTGTATAGCCCAGATTAACCAATCTGGGATGACCCAATGCTTAAAAAAAAAAGAGAGAGAAAACAGGGAATAGTCTACTTTTTTTAAAAGCTAGTTATAATGTTTAAAAACATTGAGCCAAGACATATCACAATCACAGGAATAATGTAACCCTGCATGGAAAGTAAGGTCTGCAGAACATTTTGTTCTCATAAAATTTTCTGTCTCTGTAATATGACACAGATGATGTCTATACAGACGAGTTGAAATTCATATTTAAGGCAACTGTCCAAATAATTTAATTCCATAAAAAAAAATCCATTAAGCTTAAATACCTAAATAGCTAAGGTAAACGCCCTTCTTACATGAAGTCTCTAGAATCTCTCTTGCAGTCCTCAGCCCCTTCATGATAGTAAAATGGGACAGTTGGGTTGGTTATGAAACTCGTCTCTGTCATAGGTAATTTACATGCAGTGTTTTCTTTGCTCCCGTAACACAGCCACTGTCATGCCTGTGAATCCCAATGTCCTCATGTGGGGACTGAAAAGACGTGTGCACTGGTGATGGCTGATATTCCTGACTTGCACACGTGATCCACAAGTCACCATCATCTTGTCCAGATGTCACAGCCAAAAAATAAATAAATAAAACAGTTTTGAACACCTGCACTAACTAAATACTGATTGAAGGAATGAATGATTACACATGGAACTTAAGGGAGCAGAATGCGGTGGTCCCACAGACTGCTGCCCTCAGATCCTTCGCCGCCCTTCCCCGGCTCTGCTCGACATCACAGGGAGGCTGTTCGCCACAGGCTGCAACACTAGGCTAACGTCCAGCTGGACTCAGCCAACGGGAACCACTGGCAGAAGAACATGGGGCAGAGAGCAGGGAGAACCATGGCATTTCTCTGTCCCTCTCCTTTGGGCATCATCTTTAGCTCTCTCCAGTTAAACCGTCCTTGATTCCAGCTTCTGTACTTCTGGCAACTCCATCTCCTCCCTAAGGTGGTAGCAATTTGTTGCTGTCACTACTCCCTGTTTGGTCTTATTGTCCCCTGTTTGGCTTCTCAGCTCTTCCACCATCTGTGCAATAAAGTCCTGGAATTAAATTACTCTGTTTTCGATACTGAGTAGTTTCTGCCTTTTTTTTTTTTTTTTTTTTTTTTGGTTATATACTAACTGATACGAAGAGTTTGCAAGAATTTAGTTTAGCATATTTTGAGCTTTAACTATATGCCAAGCATGATACTACACACTGCGGAGATGTAGAAGACATCATTTCTGCTCCTGAGGAGGTCTAAATCTATTATAGTAAAGAGATCACTCCAAGATCCTGTGGCAAGCATTAGCACAAGGGCAAGGCAGAGGGCTCTGCAAACACAGAACCTTAGCTGGATCTGGGGGCCAGGGAAGGTTTCTTAGAGGAGGCTATGGTTGAGCTGAACCTTTTGGGATGAGAGTTAGCCAAACAAAAGGATGCTGGAAGGGCCTTTGGAACAGAGGGAACAGCACAAGTAACTGCACCAAAGCCTCAAATTGAACGTCTTGTGTTTCTGAAGTCGGTATCAAGATGCAGAATGATAGGGCAGGTACAAATTGGGAACAGGGCAGTATCACTACACCACAGAATATGAGGCCAGAGGATAGGAAAGGAGGTCAGAGACATAAGCAGGTAATGGGCTTGAACTCTCATCAGTGTGCAATTAGGAGTAATTAATGATTTTTAAATCAGTGGAATAGCATGGTCACATTTACAATTTGTAATTTAGATGGATCACTGGAGCCACACTATAGTAAATGTTAGCTCTACAAGAGACAAGATAAAGGAAAGGAACGAAAAAAATTACTCGAGCGAGATCACACTAATAATTCAATCCAACCTGCCAGCCTCCAACCCCCAGGGGCCAGATACTCACTGCGCCGAGAGGAAGAGGGATGTGAAGCTGTGGCTGATGCACCATAACCACCCCCTTCGTTTGTGTGGCCCTTCAGAGTTCGCCATGTGCATTTAAACACATCTCGTGATTCTCATAAAAACCCCATGAATTAGGTATTAGAATCCTCATTTTCCAGATGAGGACACTGAGTGTAAGAAAATGACAGACTCTTAAGTCATATAATGAGTAAGAATTAAAGCTAACAGTTTCCCGACTGCTAAACTTAATAAAATAATCTGCCTTCCATTATATAATAGGATAAATTGGTGTCCCCGAAAATTGAATATTTAGTAGCTAGAGAAACAATGGGGTGACTCATATATCAGCCTATTTTAGAATCAGTACATATACTATATCAGGCATGAGCTTGTTTGGGGGTTTTTTGTTTGTTTTTTACTGCTCCTCTCAAGGCAGATTCTAGTTCTTAAGGAGTTGAGAATAATCATAAGTGATTAACTCAGTTTCTCTGGATTGGGATTGAAGAAAGATAGTAATTTGCAGTCTGTAATATCTCAATGAAGATTTGAATTCTAAGATTCTGTAAACTTTGCATTCTTCCCCAACATAACAGCAGCACAAAGACAGAAGATATTATCCCAAAGAAAGTACTCATACTAGTATTTGATGAAGAATATATATGGAGCCTAGAGGATTACAGAAAATATTTACTTTTTCTATTGAGTGTCTTTCCATTCTCTCCAGCGGGGAGAGAAGAGATCATAGGAACTGTTACTCCAGGCTACTGGGAGGGTGATGATGGATTCTTCACCATTAGTAGTAACTCAGCCTTTCAGAGGAGCAGACATGGGTCTTCACAGTTTTCCAGACCACTAAACCTCTCTCTTGCTAATACTGATGCCCTCTCATGACAAAATACTAATAATGAATTGTGATGCTAATTCCCTATTCCCAGGAGGGGTTAAAAGAGAAGGAAACAATGACACAGAGAGGAGACAGAAAACCCAATGCAATCAAAGAGGTAATTCCCTTTGAAAAACCTGCTTCTCAACTCACTCCTGCCCTTTCCTGGGATAGCCACTCCCAAGCCAGGGACAAAGATTGTGGCACACTCAGCACCTCCTCAGATTAGAGTCAGTGATTTAAGACTTATTTCCACCCCTAGTGACTCCCATCAGTAGCAGTAATTCATTTGGATAGCCACGATTCTACTCACGTTGGACAATCACTCTTTGACTTTTAGGTGCAAGCATTCAGACTCCACCTCTTTGTCATAAATAAACTCCCTATCATCACAGGGGAAGTGGAGGATGAGACAGATCCGGAACAGTATCTCTTGCCTGTGGACCCCTTATGCCATGAGGATATCCATGTAAACAAGACACCAGTGGAGACTACATGCTCTGTAAACAGGGACCTTTTCTATCTCGTTTACTACTGCATCCTCAGTATTCCCTGGCACATACCAGGCACTCAATAAATGATAATCACTAACATTTATTGAGCACATACCATGTGCCAAGGCAGTGTTCTAAGCATTTTCTACACGTAAGCCCATTTGATCCTCAATGCAACTCTATGGCTTAGGTACTATCATCTGCATTGCAAAATATGAAAATCTAAAGCACAGAACAGTCAAGTAATTTGCCTTACGACATACATATGATAAGCAAAGAACATGAGAGTTGAGCTTAGGCAGTCTGGCCAAAGAGCTAGTGCTTATAAGCATTAGGCTACCCTGACTTTAGTTGATTAAGTGGCTGGGCATTCTGTTCTGTATGGGAGGTTGTGCCTGTCTTCCTCCTTACTGACCTCGCCTCGTGTGAGTCTGAAGAGGTTAAGGGTACAGATTTGAACAGTGCATTCTGTCCAGGTGATAGTCCATCTTCAAAGGAATTTTACCTTCATGTTTTGTCAGTGGCTCCCTACCTTGGAAGTAAAAAAACCTCCAGGAGCCCAGGCAGCTGTGCTTTCTCTTGTGTGAACCTTCAGTTTGTTCTGTCTCTAGGTCCCCTGGCTATGCACAGTGCCCATATGTTTTCTGAAATAAAACAGGGATGCTGGACTGCAATTTGTCACTTTTAGCAAAGCCAGCATCTTCTTTCAGGGTGGCCATGCATTTCACAAGTCTCTTGGTAATAATGTTTGAGCTGGATTCTGATGAAAAAATCCCTTTGGATATGAAATTTCCTCTTCTCCAAATATCTGTTCTTATTTCTCATCAGAAAAACCAGGGGGAAAAAAAATAAATGTTCTCAGCTTGGGCTGAATTTACACTGAAAGTTTCATATCTCAGTAGAACTGTGGTCTTTAAATGCATGTGTGTCTTTTATAATGGTTACCCAGGTGATTTTTGTCTCTCCAGAACATTCACCTTCTGATCTGGTTTTAAAAGAGATGATACCACTAAAAAGCTGCTTTAAACTTGAAAGCAGACTCTCAACACTCAGAGGAAGTGCTTATAAGGAAGAAAGATGATTTTGACCTATATACGAGCATTTGGGACTAAAGTGGTTATTACTCTTCAAGAGTCCTGCAAATAGCCAGCTTTTCCAGAATGGAAGAGAAAATTCAGAGACATCACTCTTCCTGAACCCTGCACACTTCCCTTTGTTTTCCAGCAAATACTACATCACGTATCATGCATACAACTGTAGTTTGATCTTATAAGGCCCCATGCCAGGGCCAGCTAGCTAGAGCCCAAGTGACCCAGTTGGATGTTTCCGTAGACCACCCAGCTATGGCACAGTAAATACGTAGAACAGGAGAGGACCACGCAGGGAGTACTATACCTGCTCCACCTCTAAGATTTCTCTTTCTCTCACACCTCCATCCACTCTATCAGCACATCTTAGCACCTCTACTACCTACACATATCAGCCCCAAATCCATTCATTTTCTCCATCTCTACAACTGTCCCCTGACCCCATTCAAGTCCAAGGTAACCACTAATCTACGTCCTATCTCTGCCTACATGTGGAATTATACAATATGTTGTCTTCTATAACCGGACTCTTTAACACAGCTTGATGTTGTTAAAGTTCATCCAAGTTATAGCATGGATCAGTATTTTATTACTTTCTATTGTTCAATGCCATTCTATTATATGGATGAGCCATATTTTGTTATCTATTCACAAGTTGATGGGCATCTAAGACTGTTTTCACTTCTTGGTGATTAGAAATGAGGCCCTATGAACATCTGCTTTTTTGCATAGACATCTGTTTTCATTTACCTTGGGTGGATATCTAGAGTGGAATTCCTAGGTCATATGGCACATCTATGTTTAACATTTTGAGGAACTACTAAACCATTTTTCCAAAATGGCTGCACCATTTTACATTCCCAAACAGCAATGTGTGACAGTTCCAATTTCTCTACCTTCTCACTGACACTTGTTATTGTCTGTCATTTTGATCATAGTCATCCTAATGGGTGTGAAGTGGTATCTTATCATGATTTTGATTTGCATTTTTCTAATGGTTAATGATGTTGAGCATCTTTTCATGTTTGTGTTGGTCATTTCATTTCTTCTTTGGAAAAATATGTGTTCAGATCCTTTGCCCATTTTTTAATTGGGTTGTTTGTACTTTTGATATTGAGTTACAAGAGTTTTTTTCTATATTCTAGAAGTTTATCTCTTGTCAGAAATATGATTTAAAAAAATTCTCTTCCATTCTTCAGGTTGCCTTTTCACTTCCTTGATGGTATCATTTGATGCATTAAAGTTTTTAATTTTGATGAAGTCTAATTTGTCCATTTTTTCTTTTCCTTGTGCTTTTAGTGTCATATCTAAAAAATCATTGCCTAACGCAAGGTCATAAAGACTTTCTTGTACTTAGGTCAGTGATCCCTTTTCAGTTAATTTTTGGGTATGGTATGAGAAAGGAGTCCAACTTTATTCTTTTGCATGTAGATATCCAGTTTTCCCAGTATGATTTGTTGAAATGACTATTCTTTCCCAATTGAATTGTTTTGACACCATTGTTGAAAATCAGTTGATGATAAATTAAAGAGTTTTTGTCTGGATTTTAAATTCTATTGATTGATTTATATGTCTATTCTTATGCCGGTAGCATACTTTCTTGACTACTATAACTTTGTAGTAAGTTTTAAAGAGAGTCTTCCAACTTTGTTCTTCTATTTTGTGAAAGAATAAAGTATTCAATGATACTTGTTAAAGCTGAGTAAGGTAACCATTGTGATCAGTATGGGAACAACTGCAACAGGTCTTGCAGTGGGGAAGAGATTGGGCTCAACTCTAAATATAGCATGGGTAAGTGGGAATTTGGAATTTACAGCCAAGGAGCAGTGTGGGGTCAGTGGATAGAAAATTGCTAAGGGGAAACAGGAGGGGTGAGGGGGATTCTGATTGAACCGACCTAACAAGATTCTTGCTAAAGGGTGATCCGACATCAACTGGGGGGTGGTGGAAGATGAGGAACCTCATCAGACATGGGGGATGATTATGTATCAAGGATGAGGGGTTCTTGCTTAACTGACTTAGTGGAGTTCTTTGCTAAAACTGACTTTTTCAAGTAAATGCACAGATGGGCATAGGAGAAGGTTCAGAAGCCTGACTAAAGTTTGACCAAACAGGATCTTAGTCAATTCTTGCCACACCATAGTAATTGTTATATATATCACTAGGTCTTGTTGTTTAATGTGTTAATAAAGCACATATATCCTCACATAACAACTTAAACATCTAACAACTCTAACATCATTGTTATCTTTTATAATTCCACTTATGCCTAGAATTTTATAGGAGTTTTGTCCTTAAAAACACCTTCCCTCAAATCCACTTTCCACTCCACGGCCATAATCACATTCCCCTTCTGAAACCCTCCAATTTGCCTTCGATCACACAGGGTACAACTGACTCTCCTGCCCTGGCCCCCGTCCACTCACTGATCTATTTCACCTTTCCCATACTCTCTGCTCTTTCACCCCACTGCCTCTTTCTGTTCTTAAAATCCCTAGGTTCATTCTTAGTGGGGGCTTTTGCTCCAGCTCCCCCTCCAACCTGGCATCTTCTTCCCGCCAGCCAGGTGTTGGCTCCAGCCCAGGCCACCTGACCTTGTAGTGACATCAATCTCAGTGGCGGTCTCATAAAACCTATGGGCATCTTCTCACAATAATGGTTTAAAATATCTAAAATGAAACACATAGATTGACAAAGAAAACCAATATTGGAATACGGTGATCCAAATATTAAAAAAACAGGTGATATCATAATGTACGGACTTCTTTATTACTACATTAAGTAATTGTTGGCCTCATAACTGCCATGATTTTCAAGTAAAAAGGAGCAGAAAAGACTTTTCGAGATACTCACTGATACCATAATGTGATATGAAACTATCTCTGATTTCCATTGGTGACAAGTCACAGGCATTGCTAATACTCCTGTGGTTTGTTGCCTATAATTATAATTGAATAAAATGCTATATTTCAATTAGAGATTAGAGAAAATGAAGGGTTTGGGGGTGTTTATTTGTTTGTTTGTTTACCAAGTTAAAATGCACACTGAATTCCTTCCTGGTTGAAAGCTTCAGTAAGAACGGAATGGATCTGGGAATCCGCCTTTTTAACAAGCCCCCCAAGTGATTCTACCCGTAACAGTACTATATACGGCACTGGGAGAAACAGTGATGTGAGGAACGTACCATATCCCTTTGTCCCATCAAGGGGCCTACACTGCTATCAGGGACTTGGATCTCAGGGACCTTGCAAGAGAGCCATGTTAAAAAGTAGCCCTCAGCCCCCAGGTGTCTTCAGCTAAACCCTGGGAGGAAGAGCCGAGCCACAGAGACTCTGAGGGAGGCACTGATCATGTGCCCAGAAATCTTGCAGACCTCAGAGGCACCGTAGGCCTGTGCCTAAGTCAGCAAAAGCAACTGGCTCAGATCTAAGAGAATGTTAAGGACAAATTAAAGAGTTGGAGTGCTGAAGAAAATAAATGTTTTGGCCCCAAAACACACAAAAAAGAAAGCTATAAAATCTAAAATTAATGTATGGTTCAATTAAAAGTCCATAATGCAACATTTATTAAACTAATCAACTGCAACTAAAAATAAATTAATTAAATTACATTCATGCATCGATTAATGACAGGAATACGTTCTGAGAAATGTATCTTTAGGCAGTTTCATTGTTGTATGAACATCACTGAGTATACTTATACAAACCTAGATGGTATAGCCTACTACACAGGAAGGCTATATGGTCTACCTATTGCTCCAAGATACAAACCTTTACAGAATGTTACTGTACTGAATACCGTAGGCAACTGTGTCACAATGGTAAGTATTTGTGTATCTACACATAGAAAAGGTACTATAAAAATACAGTATTATAATCTTACGAGACCACCATGGTATGTGCTGTCTGTCAGCAACCAAAATGTCATTATGTGGTGCATGACTGTACATGTAAAATGATACTTCCAAAAGTGAAAGTACCCGGGGACAACAGGTTATAAAATGTCTCTTCTACTACAAATCATCCCTCCAACAGCCCTCAGCCCTACCCCTGTCCCAGCTGGGAAGCACAGTGCAAACAAGGCCTGGCTGTCATTTAAGGAGACTTCAAAACTCAAAAAAATCAGGGAAGCCACACCCTTCCTTCCATCGACTCTCAGTGAATGTCTGCCTCCTTCATCCCTTGGGGCACTGTCCAGTCCCCTCTAATCTCTCTAAAATGCCAACTGGAACCTAGTCAGAGGTCACAACTTCAAATGTCCACAGGGATCCAGGGAACCATTGGATTCCTTAAGCATTCCACACATAGTATCTTGGGCCTATGTGCTTCTTAATGGCCTATGATAATTGACTAAAAGCTGAAAATATACATACAGTTTTTTCATAACATAAGAAATATAAAAATGGAAAAATTGGCATTACTTTAAAAAAGTAAAACTATAAAATCTTTACTAAACCTTTTATAGCCAAAAAAAAAAATTCCATATTTAATGTGGGATGTGGGTTGAACATATTTAATGTGATATGGAACAGGACTTCTGAAAGTAAGAACGCCTAGAGCGCGTGAAATTCTTATACAACCTTAGAACCAGGCAGGAAATAAAATGCACAGAGCAAGGTATAAAACGAATATCAGCAACTGACACCCAGCTCCCATGTTGCCTATGGAGATGTGGCCAGTGCATGCTCTTTCTGAAATGGACACTTGTCACTCAGGTCTAGCTAATTGTTACCTCCTGGGCGAAGGGTTTCAGCATTGCCAGGTAGTCCAATTTCTGAAAAAAGTCAGGACTCCAAATTCTTATGCAAAATTTCCAATTTCCAAATGTTGACAGCTGATTCAAGGTTTTAATAAACAGTCTTTAGGCCACAAGCAAAACCAGGTTGCATTGGGTTTGGAAGCATGGGTTGCACTGATTCATATCCAAGAGAGAAAACATAAGAAACTTCCCTCTGGGTAGCTGGGACATGCAAGTGCTCCAACACGGGGCAGGGAGTTGCAGTGCAGGAATGAGCAGGAAAGCGTACCATAAATGACTTAAGCCTACATTTATAGGTTCAGAATTAGGTTCAGCGTGAATATTATAAAATTATTTGAAGAATAATTAGTTCGATAATGAGTCTGCAGGTGAAAAGCAGCTGTTTTGCCCCTGGGCTTAGGGTCACTGTCTCTGCTGTGTGAAGAGTCAGCAATAATTAGAAGAACCCACGGTGCCAAACTAAATTAAAATTTTTCAAACCGTTACTCACTGTATGATATAATTTTGTTTCATGTTCCCAGGATGAGGAAACTCAAATTAAGTCTCTATTCGTTACAAAAATAGTCTAACTAATTTAAGGCTATGAACTATCTGTTTGTCGATGGTATTGAATGGTTTCTATCTACTGTAACAGATCATTCCACACTAAAATAAATGGCAGTTGATCGTATGCCAATGATTTATTTAACAGCACTCAATTGTACTGAACTCTGAAATGTAATGGGTCTCAGTAGACCCTCTGCTTGCTATTTTTCTGAAAATAAAATATTGATGTAATTGGATTTCCCACCCACATTGATCCTCAAATGTGCTGATGGGATCAGTTTAAGCAAAAAATGGGAAATGAAGAATTCGTGATAATCATTGAATAAAGTTATTTATTTCAGAACACTTAGGGTATGTTCCACTAAGCTGCCCTGAACTCCATAGAAACCTTTGGATGGTGGTTTCAAAAGTACTACATATTGTTATAGAATTCCAGGTAAAGGTCAGGAAAAAAAAAAAAATCCACAAATGAACACTTAAAAGCAAGGAGAAGCAACATTCAAAAAGACTTCGTGGACCATATCCCTGTGATACCAGACCAACTGGTTGGTTCAGTCAGTTTAATGAGGAAAATGCCACAAAACCAGTTGTTCACCATCTTTTAAGAGAAAAACAAAACAGTTTATTAATTGAATCTTCTACTTTTCAACCTGGTATTTTGCTATTGTATAGACATAGCTTTAATCACACCCTACAAGCCGCCAGTTTCAGTGATGTTATCCTGTAAGCAAGACCACAGGGTTGAGCTTTTAATAAGATGGGCTTACTCTAATGAAAGTTCATTTGGTCTTTCCTTTTAGATTGTCTCTGTTTTCTTTAGTCATCAACCTCTGAACTAATCCTGTTAATAGAATGATTTTGCCTTATTTTTTAAACATCTTCTCTGATCCCATCCAACTGGAGCAATTGAAATGCTTTCTTTCATCGGCATTCAAAAGGTAGCATTAGCAACAGCAACAATAAAAAGGCTCAAATCCCTCCAGAATTTTCCCATCATTCCTAAAACAAGATAAACAACTCCCTGGAGTATTTAAGTTTTCAGAATCTAGATAATTAAATATTTTTTGTCTTGAACATAGACCACACCTTCACAAGGGGATTGGTCAAATGGCGCCACCCAAAGGTTATTTCAAGATCTGCCGATTTTTCGCTATTGAAGAAAATAAAAATGTCTTCCTTTCCTCACTCCCACCCCTCGGTGTGAGCCAATCTTCATGCTGGAGTTGTATTTCTAAAGGGATATGAATAGTGGCTTGTAAATTAGATCATATTTTAAGCACATTGGAGAGCCTGATCATTTAAAGAACTTTGTTGTGAATCTTTTCTGTACAGTGAACAATTTATCTTTTCTGTGAATTTGGATTGGGTTTTCTTTAAGTACATATACCTTAAAAATGTATTTTCATCTCCCCTCAACAGGTGAAATGTGATCAAGAAAGCAAAGTCCATACTCAGAAGACCTGGGTCTTAATCTAGCTCCTATTCTGACATGCCAGATAACATTAGGAAAATTACTGGACCTCTCTGGACTGGGTTTCCCTATCTGTGAAAGGAGGGTAAGGTTTATTTCTACTTTCCAGAGTCTTTAAGGAATTAAATAAGATTGTTTTTTAACATGAGGGTGTTTTGTAGATTATTGTAGACTATTAGTGCTGTTAGTTGTTAATAATATTTATGGTCATAGTATCAAAGGGAATAGGGTTGGGTGGTCAGCAAAACAACTGCAGGGGGACTGAAATTTCCAACCTGATCCTTCAAACACCCCTAGGAATAACATTCCTAGTTTAAAGACATCTTTGAAGGTCACTCTCCTGGCTCCCAGTATTCCCTTAAAATGTCTTATCAAAAACCAGTTCAGCTGGAGACGCCCCCTGAAAGTGCAATGAGTCTCTGAATACACACATAGATGTGGACCTCTGGCATATTATTAAATTAGCACATGAAGGAGTCCCTTGTGTTTCCTGGGGCAAACTAAGGGAAGTCTAGCTTCATGTTTTTAACATTTTAGTAGTTCATTTCTTTATCTCTGGGGAATCCTATGCACATTTTCTATAGTAAAGAGGTAATTGGTAAATATTTTAGATTTTATTTTTCCCTCTTGATCCACGGAGAAATGTGAGTGTGGTGGGCAGCTAGGCATTCAAATGGTAACCAGGGTAGATGAGGGAGTTTGTACAAATTAATACACCAAGAGTCTAATATTAGTATTAGACTCTTGCCTGTAATATTACAGGCAGCCAAATTTATTCCTCCAATTGTATTCTGAAAAAATGGCCCAATACCTTGTAAAAGTCTGAATCAGGGCTGTGTAAGGGCATTTTTTTGAAGCCACTTATGGGAGAACAATGACTAGTAAAAAGAGGTCTAAAATTAGTTTCTTATACCAGGCCTCCCCAAGAAGTGGTAAAACCAAGCACGTGGGAGGTCTCCACCCTGCTCTCCACTCCACTCCCCTGAAACGTTACGTAACGTGTGGGGAGTTATTTAACCTACGTTTGTCTCTTTTCTCCACAATCAAAGTGAGGATTGAACTTAATTCCCAAGCCTAAAAAATACGAAAGGTGAGTGTATGCTTTAATCCAAAACTAGGCTATAAGTAAAACTCATTAGATCACAGAAAAGATTATCATAGAATCAGAGGACCTTAGAATGTTAATACTGGAAGGGCATTCAAATAAACCACTGGTGGTCTGATTTACATCAGTCTGTTTTGAGTTCAAGCATCATGGGTCAGTCTTCTAGGGCTTGATCATTCTGATCTCACTGACAAAATTCAGTCTGAGGATCTCCATATCTGAGGACTTCAAACTTCCAAATATGGAGGATTCAGCCTCACCGAGGTCCTGCTGTCAGTGAAGATCCCACCCTGGAGGCCACATTCATGCTGTTCTATCCACAACCACCCACTATTTCCATGGTATCTTTTACTCTTCTTTTCACTACAACAAAGCCTTGCATTTGTAAAGCTTTTGATGGTTTATAAGGTGCCTACATACATATTATCAGACTGGAATTATTCGTCATTTATAGAGAAAAAAGTCATTTCCAAGGGGTCAGATAGTATCTGCATGGTTTACATTACAAGTAAGTAGGGGAACTTAGTCTAGAATCCTTCTAGAGGGGGATTCCAAACACTGGTCATACCACATGGGCCCCTGAGGTATCTGGAATTAAGGGATTCTATTACTGCATAGAGTACCCTGAAATGTGTCTCCCACAATGTCTAGCATAATCTAGAGCAAATAGTACACACTGAGCTAATACTCTCTGAATTAGACTTGGACTATCTTGGACTATTCCCCAGAGCCTTCATCCACCCAGCTAAATAGTCTCACCTGTCCTCTTCTTTCTTTGTGATGATTCAGAGTCTAACTTGGTAGACACCCAAGGATTCCCTCACAAACAGCTCCATTCAGTGACTGAACCAGCAACTTCTCCACCCAAGACCAAGGTAGCAGACACCCTACTTAAAGGACATACAGCTATGTTACTGTGCCTAGAGAATTCATCTAGCCCCTTTCCCTACCCTTCACCCCACTTTTGGATCCCCACTATTTCTGACCCACTGCCCAAATCCTCCCATTCTGTCTTAGCCCTTGGTCTTGCCCATGCTGTCTGCTCATTCACTGACTTTGGTCCCTCCCCGTTTTGTTTCTAATGTGAAAAAAACCCAGTGTTCTATGTGGCTAGAAAGAGATATTTTCTAAAAAGCAAGATTCCCTCTGCTGACATTAACCACAGTGTCATCTGATGTTATTTCAAGAGACCTATCTACGTACCTCCCAAAGCACAGGGATGCCTGCCAGAGGCCCAGAAAACAGTTGCCACATATGGCCTGCTGCTGTTGGGCAAGGGCTGATCTATGATAGGAAGCTAACATCTTGGCCGATACTTCTGGAATTGTGGGCTTGTGAGGACACAGCCCACGTCCAGCATCTGAGGCCTTTGAAATCAGGCCTGAGGCCCTAAAGCCTAAAGAAGTGGTGGGTAGAATTTGCCACAGCTTTAATTTATAAATCAAATTTGCTTTCCAACACTGATAACTTGCTGATTGTTTGAAATATTTTCCTCTTAATTGTCTCACTGCCACAACCAGAATATGAGCTCTGTGAGGGCAAAACCCTTGTCTGTATCATTTATAGCTACTAAAAGAGCTCCTGGAACAGGCAAGATTTTCAATAAATATTTGTTTTAATAAATGAATAAATGGATGGATGAATGAATGGTTGGCTATGAATGAACAAATCTACCACTACTGGCACTCTTAGGTGTGCCAAGCACTGCATTAAGCATTTTCACACATTATCACAGTGATTTTCAAAAAGTCAATTTTTTATTCAGGCAAAGCGTAGTAGGAAATGCAATATATGAAGCAGAAAATGAAACATAAATGAAAAGACCAAAAGAAGCAATAATAGGTTCCCGGACCTTTCTCCACCTTTGGAGTCTCATTTTCTCATTTAATTATCTTGCCAATCTATTGGGTATGAATTATCATCAGTCCCATTTCACAGATTAGAAATCTGAGGCTCAGGAAAATTAAGTGACTTGTCCAATGTCATATAAGCTAGTAGGTTAGAGGACAAAGTTATAAACCAGCTTTGTCTGACTCTAAAGCCCTCTTTAAAACCATGATCTCTAGAAATCCTTATTCTCTTTCTAGAATAAGTTAACATTAGGTTGGTATGTTCAGAGCTTATTTAAATAAGATTGGAATAGCTTACTGTAGTGTTTAATAATTAATTGCTGTAGGTATATGAAGAATGACTTTTTCTTAATGAAAAATTTCAGGATGATATTATAATGTTAATATTCTCCAAAAGTACTCTCATGTTACATAGGCCTCAATGTTAATGGCAGAAAGTATATTCATTTTTTTCACAGATAATTCTTGAAAGCCCAGTTATTTAAGCATCTTCATTCAGGCAAATTCTATCATATGAGAAGTAGCTGCTTGGCAATTTCTAAGAATTTAATATGCCTCTCCAGGAAAATGCTGGTTTCATAAGGGACCCAAGAATGTTCTCTGTTTTCTTGTATTTGCATTACAAACAAATAACCTTTTTCAGCTGGCTATGAGAAGCCAGGGAAAACAAGAATGTTCCTTTTACATCATTTGGTGAGTGGTATTGTATTACCTTTTTTTCCTTTTAATATGAGAAGCCCCCAGATTTCACTGTGCAGATTCACAACTCCAGGACTTTTGCTAAAAGGTCTGCAGAATATCACTTTCACCAAGCCGCATTTCCTCGGAGTCATCTGTTTTTGAGATGACCTCTGTGAGAAAGGATGACGACCACAGGAATAGCTGCCTTGCAGGACCCACCAGGGCACCTTACACTCTTCTGCTTTTTACTTTTACTTTCAGCCTCGCATTTCACATTCCACGTGTGCACACGTGAGTGTGTGCGTGCATGTGGTAAAATATACATAACATCAAATTTACCGTTTTAACCAAATGCATTGAGTACATTTACATTATTGTGCAACCATCACCACCATCCATCTCCAGAACTTTTTCACCTTCCCAAACAGAAACTCTGTACCCATCAAACAATAGCTCCCTATCCACTCCTCCCATCTAGTCCCTGGTAACCACTGTTCTACTCTCTATCTGTATGAATTGAGCTATTTTGATACTTCATGTAAGTGGAATCATACATTATTAGTCCTTTTGTCGTTCCGTGTCCTTGATACATTTGACCTTCATTTCCTTCAAAAAGAGGGACATTCTCTGGTATCCATGGTGAGGTTATACAGAGTCCCGGCACTTTGAAAAGGTTGTTACTATTTTTTAACGCTAGGTTTACACACTCAGTAGAAACAGTGCTAATGAGTCTGCAACATTTTGTCAACCAAATTTAGTAAGATTATATCCTTTAGTCTTTCCTTCCATAAAAAATGAAAAAGCATGGGGTGAACTAATAAGCACCTCTCTCAAGGATGAAAGGGTAATAATTGGCACAAGTCATCTTCTAGAACCGCCTAGAAAGTCAGGAACTGCAGTTGCAGAGAACTGAAAGGGGAAGGGGCCAAAAGGAATAATAATGTTTATTCCTACAGCCTTTTGTGAGCTTCTGTAACTTCGTTCATTATTTTTTGTCCCTGTAACCTTGTCTGTTTCCCCTGTGAGGGTTAGTAGGGGAGGAAAGAAACTAGAGAGAAAAAGAAAATTTCCGCATGTGAGGGTGGAGGTTAGACTTGGAGAGAAAGCCTGGGAAACAGCAAAACATGGAGGGAGCCTGGGATTCCCATTCTTCCGTGCAGCTGGTCTGGGGCAATGAGAACCCCAGAAGGAAAGGTAAGTGCTGGTAGCTGTGGAGAGGAGAGGCAGGCAGGCAGCACCATGGGGCCTCTGGGGAGGAGAAGGCACTAGGAGGATGTGGCCCAGGACGGCAGACAAGCTCCCTGGGGTGGCCTGGCAGGTGGCTCCACCACCCCTGGTCAACTCAGGGCTAGCTCTGCTGCTTTGATCAGACAGCCCTGGGGTAAAAGCCTCAGGGAGGAGCCAGAGCAGGAGGGCTTCCTCTAGTGCAGCATTGGCTACCAGTTTAGGAACTGAGAGATGTTCCTGGTCCTGGAGTCCTCCCAGAATATCTACATCAGGACACTGGTGGTTCGACAGAATTCAGCCTGCAGTGTACAGAGAAGGAATCACATTTAAGGAAAAATACCATACTTAAATGCTTTCCAATTTACCACCATCCCCACCATGTCTATCTACGTGGTGCCCATTCAGCTTCATTCCCTGCATTCACCTCAACGCAAACAATCAAGGATGGATCCAACGGGTCTCTGGTGCTGTGAGGACTCCCTGCAGCCTTGGGCTTGATTTCCAAGAACATCCTATTGTGCTTCTGTGCTCAAAGATTGACCCCTCTGCCTCTCTGCTTTACCATATGGATAACAAAAGGCAATGAGGACAGGAACATAAAGAAGGGAAGCAAAGCGGATATGTGCAATCGGCTATTACACTGTGTTGCTCCTGTTCATATTCTGGGGATAGGAGTGCTTTGCTCAACCAAGATAGTCACTGCATGGGCAGACAAAAGACCAGCAACCTCAGGTTTATGATCAGTTAACGTGGACAAGAATTCCTTCGTTTCTCACTCTTTTGCCATTTCCTATTTCTCTCAGGGGTCCTAACTTGCCATCATCAGGGGAATTAGGTCTACACAAGGTTTAAGACTGGCACAATGGGAAATACACAAGATGTCTTGCCCTAGTTTCCTAGGGCTTCCATAACAATGGACCACAAACTCGTTGGCTTAAAACAACAGAAGTTTATTATCTCACAGTTCTGAAGGCTGGAAGTCCAAAATCAAGGTGTCAGCACCATGCTCCCTTTGACGCTCTGGGCAGAACCCTTCCTTGACTCTTCCTAGCTCCTGGTGGTGGCTATAGATCCTCAGCATTCTTTGGCTTGCAGCTGCGTCCTGATCTCTGCCTCTGTCCCCACACGGCATTCTCCCTGTGTGACTCTGTCTTCGCATGGCCTTTTCCTTTCCTTGTAAGGACACCAGTCATCTTGAATTAGGACCCACCCTAATGCCTTCATCTTAACTTGAATACATCACAAAAACCCTATTTCCAAATAAGGTCACATTCATAGGAACTGGGGTTGGGGTTTGGGATTTCATCATATCTTTTTGGGGACACAATTCAACCCATAAAAAAACTCTAACGTCAAACTCTTGCCTCATCTGGGACCAAGCGTCTTTGCCTTGATTCTGAACTCCTTCACTGAGACTCTAACATTCTGTTACCCAGTCTCTCTTTTTTGAGTTTTTGTTCTTCTTGGCTGACAAATCAGATTTCTATTCACTGGCCACAATCTGAAAAACCTATTGATCCTTTTTGGATCTGACTGACTCTCAGACTTTGAGACTAAGACTCGTGGTTTCAAGGAACAACTCTGACCTGTCCCCAGCACTAGGTCCCAAGCTCTGCCATGGCCACCACCTCTAAGTCCACCCCCATGCCCAGCCCTTCCCTGGCCCCTCACCTCTAGAAGCCTCCTGATGCCTTCTTTTACCGGATTCCAACCTGGCTTACAGCACTTGCCAGGCCTGGCACAGTCCAACCAGAGCACTTATTTCACAAATGCAAACTTTTCAAGTTTGCTTTTTAGGTATTTCAAATAAAGGTCATGCTCATTTTGTTGAAAACAATAACCCCTACATCTGTACCCCATGTGATTGTCATACAGCTTTAGACATCTGTCTATATTTACTATACTTTCTCAAACTAATTTTGAGAAGTAGGAAAATTAGTTAACTTTACAGCAGGGTAGGAAATTAAATAATTTAGAGTAGTAGAAGAGCCAATTATGAGAAATAAATTAATTTCTTCAAACATCAAATAATTAAATTAGTTCAGGTTTACACTAACAAAAATATAAATGGAAAGCTGCAGCAATTTTCAAAATTACGGATCTTAAAATAAATCTTAGTCACAAAATATTTGGTGGCAAAATTCACTTTTACTTTAATTATTATATTAATTATATTAATCCTCTATCTACCATGTTGATACAGACCTGGTCTAAAGTCACATCCATATACAATAGCAACGAGAGCTAATCCAGTAACCCTCTACCCTCTTTCTAAACAATAGTGCCTTCTCAGTTTATAACGATTTGAGCATCTCTCAGGTCCATAAAAAGTTAGGCATTTTCTAAGGAGACACAATTTCCATTCCTTCAGTGCAGAGAGATTCTCAATGGTAGAACTCAACAGGCTAAAGTTGCCAGGAACCATGTCATCTTATAGTTGCAAAATATCCTATTGCTTACAATTTATAAAAAGATTAACAGCTTTGCCATGCTTACCATCTACAAACATGAACTTAATGGCATCATTAGAATCTTCCAATTGGCCACATACATAAACCCAAAGAAGAAAGCTAACAGTTTTCCCACTATCTGTCACTCTGGTTATTGATAAGTGTGTATGCCTTTCTCTCAACTGCCTGATTCTCCCTTGTGTAATTTTAAAATAAATCATCTTCATTAAATGGAGAGTAACTCAGAAAGTGCAACTGACCAGCAATCACATGCTTTGCTGCCGTCCAAACCCAGCCAATTCTCCAGCCACTATTTCTGCTCATGGGACCACCAGAGAGTAAATGGAATATTTTCATCCCCTGCCAGGAACACATGCCAGTATTTACTAGTACTTATGCAAAATAATTTTCCAGAATCATTTTTCAAAAACCGAATGCTCAGTTGACTTATAAAGTCTAAGATGGATTAATAGGAAAGAAATAGACAGTCCCAGATGCACAAGTTATCAATTTTATGCACAGGATGAGTAAGCCTTACATATTTCAACTAAGCTAGAATTACAATATCCCCGTTTCTCTCAGGAGAAACAGTGGCTGATGTAAAAATGAAGACAGGCTTTGTTTTACTTGCATAACAAGAAGTATTTTCGGCTGGATTAAAATGATTGGCATGAAGGCTTAAAGATGCTGCCTTACCAACTGATATGTCACCAGTTCTAACCCATGTCTACTTGACCATGGGGGGCTGAAAGATATAAGATGGTCTTTTCATCCATTTATTTATTTATTTGTTCATTAAACCAACATTTATTGAGCCCTCACCATGCACAAGGCATTGTACTAGTACCTTTGAATTAAAAGATAAAGAAGAAAGTCTCCTTTCTTGCAAGGGACTCATAATCTAGTCCCTTTACTATCCTCATATGTATTCTCTTTGTATAGGTCAGGGTTTTTAGTTGTAAGCAACAGAAACCTTCTCGAGCTAGCTTACAAATATGGAAGTCTTCAGGAGAGTGAGGGACAGCTCATCAAATCTAAAGACAAGGTAAAGAACAACATCTCAGAAAGAATAAGAGCCAGATCCCTTATGGGTTTCTAGGTTGTAAGGAAAAATGTATAGAGCTTTCAGATGGCTTCTCTCTAGATGAATGTTCTCTGACTTTTTTAGTCTTTGCCATACCACTTAGGATTTTAATTAGTATATATTGTATCACATATCCACCCTTTTACCAGGAAGGGGTGGGGTACCTTGAGTGAAAGACTCACCAACATCATCTCAGAAGAGGCAGCAGTTTCCAAAAGCAAACCCAGGTGCTCTTTCTAGAAGAACAGGGAATGGATGCTGGGCAAGCAGAATAACCTTGTCCTAGTCTTTCTCTCTCTCATATCCCAAAGTGTACTTTCCCTATGGCTAAGTCCATTTGATTCCCAGCCTGAGGGCCAATCTTATCCTAGGCCTTGAAGGAGTTACAGCCGAATAGCTCCGAAAATTAGTATCAGTTCATCTTTGCCTCAGGTCTCACTCAGCCCTTGTAACCAACTCTGATAACTGAGTCCTGCACTGTTGCTGAGGTCCTGAGTCCTGGGGACCACCTGAGCCTCAGTGCACCACCACCTTCGTATCCCACATGCCCAGCATAGGACCTGCTGCAGAGGTGCTCAAGAATTGCCTGTGTCGGATGCCTGTGTCCAGCACAGGGTCCTCGCTTCTTTCTCTGCATTGCCACCCCTGCCCTGCTCATCTGTCCAAGTACTCCAGTCCCTCCCAAACTAGGGCCCTTCCTCGAATTCCCAGGCCTGACCTCCCACCTTACTTCCACCCAAAAACTGGAATTATACACTTGAATCTGGGCTATAAAACTGGGTGGTTAAGCAGCAACATTTTTAAGTCAGAAAAGCTATGTGATCTTGAATGAATTACACGTTGCTGAACCTCGGCTCCTCATCTGCAAAGTGGATACAATAATATTTACCTCATTAGGTCATCATGGGCGGTAAACGAGATTAAGTATTTTAAAATTACTTAGCAAAGTGTCTACAGATAGTAAAATGCTTAATAAATCACCCTTGATCCTTTCATCAAACATGTTGCAAAATTTTACTTATTAATGTCATATTCTTGCTATTGGACTCCCTGGGTTTCAAAGCCCTGCTTCTATTCGCCCCCAAGCCTTGACTGCTGCCATGCTCCAACCTTGTATTTCCCACACTTTGGAATGGCCCCAGAAGTTGCTACCCAGACTCCCCGTGGGTGGCTGTGGCCCACCCTCCCTGCACGGCATCCTCTTGGTTCACCTCAGCCCCTGCAAACCAAGTTTAGCTTGATGGGCTCAGGCACAAGCCCCCCTCAGCCTTCTCCCTCTTTGCAGCCTGGCCAAGGGACTTGGCCCTTCTGATTTACTCATTCTCGTTAGCACTGTTGTGGAAACATCTGGTCTGCTTCCAGAGAACCAACCCTCCTGGGACCACTCAATACTCACCAGATTGCTTTGCAAGTTCAGATGGATTTTTGCTTTGTTGTTATTGTTTTTGCTACAATTATTTGGATGAATCCTTAGTTACCTAAATCCTGGAAAGGCTTTTTGCTCTCTTCAGCAAATAGTTTATCTAAACATATCGATCACTTTCTATGTGCCAAGCACTCAGGTAAGCATCAGAGGCAGAGAGATGCGTAAGACACAATCCTGCATCCTACTAAGAGATGATGCCAGCACAGAAGAATCACAGACAGAGATGCCATTGTTAGTCATCTCCTTCCATTTAAACAGACAAGCAATGTTGACACAGGTAGCTTAAAAATTAATTCTAAACTAACATCACTGAGGTTGGGTTCTAGAATACTCTTTGTCGATTACATTTGCAGAAAAGTACACCAATCCTAAGTGCAAAGCTCAATGAATCTTCACATCCAGCACCCAGATTAATAAATGGAACATTGCCAGAACACCAGCAGCCCTCCCGTGCTCCGTCCCATCTCTCCCCACCACTGGGAACCACTGGCCTGATGTTGGACAGATGCACACAGCGTGCACTCTTGTGTGACTGGCTTCCACTATTCATCATTATAGGTGTGAGCTTTATCGTGTGATTGCATGTAGCTTTAGTCCGTTCATTCTCATTTCTGCATAGTACTCCTTTGTAGGAATATTTTACACTTTACTTACCCACTTTCCCTAAATGGACATTCTGTTTCTGGTCTGTGGTATTATGAATAATATTGCTATGAACATCCCAGCACAATGTTTTTTGTTCGACACATGTACTCTTTCTGTTGAGTTTACAATTAGGAGTGGAGTTGCTAGGTCATAGCACATGTGTATATTCAGCTTTAAAAGATATTTCCCAATGGTTCTACTCTCTGTGTGTGTTTTTAAAGATGCTAGTATTCTAGAGAAACAGCAGTTCTTTCATGGAGGCCTACTCTGTGGGATCTAAGGAGCTGATTCTAGGACCTGCACTCCTAGTTCTCAGTTCAGTTCTCTTTGTGTTTCCTCTTTGTGATCAGGGGAGACTGTTTTTATTGCCTGCTGGGCAGGTGCAAAATGCCAGCATCAAATCGAGAGTTTATGTACTCCCCTGGAAAGCTGGTGGAGATTCCTCAGGGCCTAGGGGAGAGTTTGCCCTGGGCTTCAGGAGCCTTCTGCATCAAGGGAGAGAGGATTTATTTGATCAGAGATAAGGCATGGGATGGCTGGGGTGAAAAGCATTGGGTCAGAACACCAGGACACAGAATCCAAAAACAGGTCTCTAAGGCCCAAGAACAGCCTGGCCAGATGTTGAGGAATAAGCCAAGAGCAAGCAAGCAAGAGGGAACTACAGAACAGCCAATGGGAAGGCAGTCTGGGCAAATATCTCAGTTCAGGGACTGTTTGAAAAAACAGACCTAGTGGCTGAGTTGCCAGAACCCTTCTCCACATTGTCAAACCTTTGAAACATCTGTGTCCACTGGTACAATCCACTTAAAAAGCAATATAGCAATAGATGATGATCCATTAGATATTTATGCCTCTTAGTGCAATAATCCACTTCTGAGAATTATTGTCAGGCTACCATTCAATACAGAAAACAGAAAATCAAATCTACTAACCTATTCATTGTAGGTATATTTATATTGTTAAGAAAACAAAAAAATGGGGAACAACCTAAATATCCAACAGTAGCAGACACTATATCAGTATGATTGACTCATAAACTATTAGAACTAATGAAAATTAAATTTCTGTGCAAATTTATTTAAATTAAAATTTCAGGAGACAAAATTATACAGACATTAAGATTACAATGATATAAACCTGCACATGAAAGTGGACAGAAAATGAAAAGGATTAAGGACATAGCTGATACTTATGCCCACTATACACTAGTACTGTTCTGTTCTATACAAATTAATGCATCCTCCTAATGACTTTATGGGGTAGGTAGTATTATCAGCTCCATTGTACAGATGAGGAAACTAAGCCACAGACAGCTAAACCGTCCATGTTAGTAAGTGACAGAGCTCAAGTATTTTGACTTCCAAGTCCTTAAAACTTAAGCCTTTATCATGAAAATATGAGTCATAAAAGGGAAGGGGACTACTGGATTTTCCCATCTTTGTATGTCTCTTAATATCTTTATAAGATATTAAGATATGACATACTAAATAAGATATGACAGACATGTGTTGAGCATTTATTCAGTCTGTCATGTAGAGCTAAATTCTTTTGCAGACATCATTTCACTAAATGTTTACCAGAATCTAATGCCATTGGGACTATTGTCTTTAGAGATTAAAAAATGAGTGATGTTATCTAATTTTTTATAAAAACCTCAAGTAAACACAAGAGAACAAAACCTACAAGATTCCATAAATCCAAATGGGAAGTGAGTGTACCACAGAGAAACTCTTTCTGAAGAGGAGCAAAGTCAAGCTCCTCTTCCTGTGAGAAAAGCCACCAGTGGAAAGCGGAGAGGCGAATGTATGACAAAGAAGGCCAGCTTTCTGCTAGAGGGTGGCCAAGCCGTAGGAAAATTTCATAGCATAAAACTAAGTAACATGAGCAAATTATCTGAAGGATATAAAATGGCCGCTACAGGGAGAATACAAAAATGGTTAGGGATGTTTGGTTTTCCCTGTGGTCACTGCTAATAAACACACTAAACAATCACTGACAATGTGAGCTCCATGACTGTGGAAAGGGATTATAGGAAGATTTTTTGAGGATTTAAATTTAAAAACCTTTGGTCTTGAAATCAGGCTGAGATAAGAGAGAGTATCTGAGTGCTGACATACCAAGATTCTTCCAGGCCTAGAATTTGGGCACCATGCATTAGACCTGGATCACACACTTCACTGAGTGTCAAAATTATTGAGCTCTATATACATATACGTATATGTGTATATTTGCAAATATATACACATAAAAATAAATGTTTTGTGGATGTTAAAGTAGCTAGATTTATAAAATCCAGAGAACATCCCCCTCCACGTAGATTGCCAAGATCACCAACCTCTGACATGTCTCCTCATAATTACTTGAGTGACCTACGGAGTTTCAGCACCAACCAGCATCTTTGTCTCCTTTATATCTTCTCTTCTAATGCATTGATTCAAAAGGAAACCAGCACATAAGTAACCTTACACTGGGTCCAAGGCAAAGTTTAGCCCATCCTAGAAATCGAACCTGCCTCCAGCTTCTGCCCTAACACATGTCTGTCTTTCTCAATCACCATGGCATCCCTAGCACACAGTGCAGTGCCTGGAACATAGTAGGCATTCACTGTTGACCCAACTACTGTCAGATGACAAATGAGAAAGAAGAGCCATATTCCCACCTGCCAGCAGCTCAAGAGCACTTCGGGAAAGGGTGACTGGAGTTAAGAGAGGAGTTCACTAGATTACACGATACGTACGTGTGCCCAAGTGCATAGTGCAGGCATTTTGCATACTAGGGGTCTAGCAAGCGGAAGGGTTTGTGGAGAAGGAGGCAGGTGAGAGGGTGGGAGCAGCCCTGGTCCTGGAGGGGCAGATGTTATCCCATTGATGCTTGCAGCCAACCCTGAGGACTTGGCAAGTCTCCTCACATCTCTAAAACTCTCAATGAGCATCAAAGAGTCACAGCAGAGACTGAAAAGCACTTAGAATCCAAGAATGTTAGAGCTGGAAAGAGGGTATTTAATCCAACTCTCTTCTTTTACAATAAGAAGACTGAGGCTGAAAGAATTAAAGCACTTCTCCCAAGATCATGGGCTGTTTCTGCGGGAGCCAAACCTAGGAATACTGTCTTTGTAGCACAGTGGACATTTTACTCCGTCTCAGTGGCAGGCACTGGAGAGCATCTATACGGGCAAAGATGTGGAATCAGCAGAGTCAATGCCACTAACTTGCCAGAAATGGCCAAGGAAAAAAGGCAGTGGATCTGGTTCCCTACCGTAGACATAGCCCAGAGGCAGGCAGAATATAAAATCCTACAGGCAGACCTGGAATATATAAATCAGAACAATTGGATATAATAATGCAACTATCAATGGTTAGCCCCACAGAAAGCCATTTCCTTGGGAGGAAAAGGGAATAAAAAGAAAGCTTTGTTACACGTTGCACTCAAACCTGGTGAAAACATCAAAATAATCTCATTAAAGAGTTACACACTCAAGGCAGACAAAAGGAGTTCACAACAGTCTTAAAAATCTGTTTAAGGAATTTCACTTAATCCTCTCCTTCAGTAGACTTTTTTTTAACTTGCCTGTAGGCTAATGCTTACATTGTTTTATTTAGGGCAAGGGCCTGTCCCTGCAAATAGTTATTTAAATAAATGTTCCTCCCATGACCTGAAAGGACCAGTTGGTATTGATCAAATCAAGCCTTTCCAGTTCATCTGGTGACAACTCTTTCTGAAAACCTCCAAAGGTGACCTCTCTTCTCATTCTTTAGTAAGCAGTAGTTTCTTTTAGACTAGGATGTAATAAACAAGGTCACTTTTAACACTAAAGAAACATTTACATAAACCAACAGCATCAAGGATATGCAATTAAAAAAAATGAATAGTTAATGAGCCTGCAAAATTATACGCACCCCTTCCAGGAGCAAATCTTACTGAATGATGAGTGATGGAGTTTTCCACGGTTGAATTTCTTTTTTAATTGAGTAAATAAGCTAAGGTAAGAATTAAAGCATAAATTAAAGCATAAAAATGTAGACAATATATGAGAGAAATGGGGGGATGGACATCTTCTAATAAAACAGCAAGAAGATTTGTGTTGCTGGTTTTTTATTTTTTATTTTTATTTTTATTTTTTTTTATTGTTTGATGTTTATAGGGGTACAGATGTTTAGGTTACGTATGTTGCCCTTGCCCCCCCTTCCCCCCAAGTCCCAGTCCCAAGCGTGTCCATCTCTCGGAAGGTGTGCATTGCACCCTTTGTGTGTGCATATATCCATCCCCTCCTCCCCCTCGCCCCTCCCCCTTCCCCCTCCCTCCCTACCCGACATCCAATAGATGTTATTTTTATATGTACACTTATGTGTTGTTCAGTTACTACCAATTTGATGGTGAGTACATGTGGTGCTTGTTTTTCCATTCTTGGGATACTTCGCTTAGTAGAATGCGTTCCAACCCTATCCAGGAGTATACAAGAGGTGCTAT